>SNQJ01S0015803.1:88950-130813 GCA_010110895.2 Picea sitchensis
GAAGGTGGAGAGAAGATGGACTAGTGAGTGGGGTAGAGAGAGGGGGGAATGATGGGGTAGAGAGAGAGAGAGAGTGGAAGAAGGAGACAAGAAGCGAGGGGAAGAGGGTTCAAAGAGAGATAAAGAGGGAGAGAGAGGGGGGAGACAATGAGTGAGAGACAGGGAGAGAGCAGATGGAGAGAGAGAGGAAGATCGATGGAGAGAGGGGGGGATGGAGAGAGATATTTCATGTTAATAGGAATGTGAAAACTTTCTTGCTTCTAATAACTTATGTTCTTTCTTGTTCCTAATAATGCATGCACATTCCTAAAGTGCACGTGCATTATTTTTATTTCACATTTTTTGGGGAATGCACACACGTTCTTGAACACATGTTTCCTAGGAACACGCATGCATTCTTGAGAATGTGCACACGTTCCTAGGAACATTCCTACGTGTCTCACTGAGTAGAGGTTCTATATTTTTTGAACCTTTCACATCATGAATGCATGCACGTTCCTAGAAACACACATGTGTTCCTGCAGGTGTGTGTTCCTTCTCACCCAATTTCCATTTCATCATCCACCAACTTTGTGCACTCACCCCAATATTACTCAAAATTGAACCATAAACAATTTCTTATGCATGTCCAAAGAAATGTATATATATTCAAATTTTCCCAACTATAATTTTTTTACAAAATGACACATCATGACCAAGATACATGATAACTCCTTGTGCCCAAACTAGAAAATGGAAAACAAATGACCAGACTACAAAATGGAAACTCATTCCTACAATACAAAATACAAATGTGAATTATGTCTAAATGGGTCACTTATTGACCCCAACCACCCTCCCCACTACAATATACATCTCCAAATATGATATCCTCTTCTTCAAGGTAGAGGAAGCTCAAGTCTTCTTGTGTCAAGGAGTGGTGTGCCTTTCTAGAGACTAGAAAGGAAACACCATTTAATAAGTTCTTTTCCACAATTTAATTAATTAACAAACTTACAAAATACATATAGGATTCAATATAAAAAATAAAAATATTACAAATGTGATTACTAGTCTTGAGGGCATTAACCTACTCCTCAACCCAAACTTCTTTGTGATGCCTACTAGTAGCAACAAGAATCAATTAATGAAAAATTAAAAAATCCTAAATAAATTGTATATATGCTCAATTTTTGTTTTTATTAATTAATGATATCATCAAGAATATCTCAAGCAATACAAGAGATTTTCCTTCTTACTTTGGAGGCAAAGCCATCAGTTGAACATCATAGTCCGAGGCAATAGTGGGGTATGCAACAATTGTAGATGTAGCACATATAGATGAAACAAATGTGGTTTTATCTCTAAAGTAATAAAGGCATGTCCATGATGGACTAAGGAAATAAAAGAAGTACCACTCGAACCTACAACGGGTGTAGTGGAAATATAAGGGTGCACATGAAACAATGGTGGGGGTTGGTAGTGATAAATTCCCATGTGATACAATATCATGGTATGGCCCACATGGGGATAAACCAGAATACTAATGACTGGGAGAACATGTGTCTAAACTACTAGTGTAGAGAGGCCACAAAAAAGTCCCACCATGAAATACAAATAGAAAATTATAATCGAGTTAAGATACTACAAACCATGAAAGGATAAGTATTTACATTCAAAAAATTTAGTTGAGTGGACTATTCTCCACCATAACAAGTGTAGCTTGGAAACCAAATGAGTTGGGGCTACCAAGAAATCCAATCATGTGCTACAAATTTGCAATCTAAAAAAAACCAACTATACAAGTAAAAACTAAAATCATGGTTCTAAACCATGTTTTTTATAATATGTCATATGAATGAGGGATGGATTGAGAAGATGCATCACCAAAGACTGCAATGCAAGGAGATCATGGGATCTTGTGTACTGGTGGAGAATGAAATAATCTTGTTAGTAGATGCATACACATTTCTAATATGTTAGATTAGTACAAAAACATAAAAATCTACCAGAATAAGAAAAACAAATCACATTAACCAAATTTAACTTGACAAATGGTACTTGACTATGAGATTCTCTATAGACCCTAGTCGGAGATGGTTAAACAATGTCTCTTGTCACCAACCATAGAAAAACATGTGGAGTTACTTATAATTCATAGAAAGAAAAAGAAAGAAACAAAATATGACAACACTATAAATAAATAATATAAGCTTATCACAATACTTGCATGAATGGTGTCCCATATAACATATTTCTGATGGCATCAATGATGGAAGAGTATGTATGATAAAACCTTGATACAAAGTATCAACTTGTAACTTATAGGAGCTATACATGCTAAAACAATAAAAGAGTTACAAATAATTTGGGTTGTGATTATGGAAGAATCTATCATAAAGAAGAACATATGTCAATCCATAACAATTATAGATACAATGAAAACATGGATGAGAAACAATTAAAATAGAACCAAAATAGCTAGCCAAATATCATGGCCTATCTAGAATTAATGTTGTGGCTTCACGACCATACCACTAGTGAAATAAATACTACATTCAAATAATAACAGGAGAACTTTACACACTATTTAAATTTGTATAATCTGACAAATATAAATATGGCATTTGTGATAAAACCTGTTTTGAAATAAAAACCCATTTTGACAAATATAAATATGGCATTTGTGATAAAACCTATCTTGAAATAAAAACCCATTTATCCAAAAGGTTGAATGTTAGTGATACCAATCTCGCTTATGCTTGTCTTGAACAAGAAAACATGCTTACATAAATTGGAAAATTTTAAAACAATAAAACAAGTTTAAATAGATTGGAATTTTTTATAAAATAGATTTTGAAATTTTTGTATATTTTTTTAACACAAATTAAAATTTAGATATAAAATAAATAGAAAAGAATTTATGAATAAACAATTCATATAAAAACATTTATATATTTTTAAATCAAATAAATATTTTAAATATTTAAAACAAACTAAATTATATATCTCAATTTAAATTTCAATTTCAAAATATTTGTCAATACGGATTTTCTTAACCTTTTAAGTTATCAAAATTTTAATGAACATTTAAAAAAAATACAAACAATCTCTTACTTTTCTTAAAGTCCAATAAATAGACATTAATATAAGGAACCTATTTAAACCTAACACTTATGTGTATATTTACCATTTTTATATAACATCTCTTGAAATATGAAACATGAATAACATAAACTAAATACTTATTTAAACAGTAGTCTAAACTTTTTTATTTTTTTAATTTTTTTCAATGATATTTTTTTTTTTTTCCATAAATCTTTGAATAATTGCAAAACTTTTAGACAATAAAAACCAAAAAAACAAAATTAAAACTTTTAGAAAATGCCCCACTTTAATATGCATTCCCTATAACATTATGTAACCATTTTCTGTGTAACTATAAGATACCATACTTTACAAACAAAAGAGTGTTCACATAGTTACATTTTTTTTTCACCGAATTCACATTGTTACATATACATAATGTTAATGAAGAAAAACATGGTGGGTTAAAACAAATACGTTTTCACATTGTTATCTACTTAAGAAAAAAAGGTTATTTAATTTTTTAATTGTAAAAGGCTACTTCAATTTCCTGCCATGCATCTTTCTTACCATGTTTTATATTTACCATTTGATTCTTTGGAGTATGCTTTGGAAGATGGAGTGATCATGCATCTTTCTTACCATGTTTTATATTTACCATTTGATTCTTTGGAGTATGCTTTGGAAGATGGAGTGATCAAATATATATATTATTTTATATATATATGGATAATGTAATTTATGACAAAGCATCTAATTAATAATTTATGATTTGTAAGTGTCAAATCGGCGATGATTGCAGTCCATGTAAAGTTTGAAGTTTCCTTATTGAATGTGGCACATTTTTCTGATTAATGATTTATTATTTGTAAGTGTCAAATTGGCCATGATTGCACTGTAAATAGAATTTCATTATTACTGTATGTGGCACGTCTTTATTTACAGAAAAAAATATTGCTCAGTAGAAAGAACAAAGATATTTTGAAAATAGGCGAAAGAAGAGCCCACTGCTTTACGATTGGAGAGTATGGTTGTTAATACAGCTACAAAGAATAATGTTTGGTCGGACTCATACTGTTTTGCTTTGTTGATCTGCAAAGCGAAAACGATATCTTACCTCGCCAATTATTATTGTTATTTTTTCCGTATCGTCTTCACTTCCCACATAAACAAGTCTTACTTGTCATTATTCTGCTCCGAGGATATGTTGTAATTTCATCGGTTGGTACTATCTCGTCGATCACCTGGGGATCGAGGATTTAGGGAAAAAAAAATAGTGAAAAGATGTGGCAGATTATGAACCCTAGAAACAGACAATACGGCAGCTCATTGAGTAGAGTAGGGATTTGCAAGGACATGACATATTAGTTAGATTTGAAGTACACAAATTGGAGAACTGGTTGAGAAATTGTTTTCAAAGAAGTCTCGCGATACCAGCTACGATGGCTATCGCACATCCACCAAATCCAATCATAAACTCGCTGCACAACTATTCAGGCTATAAATTGCGTTGCTGTCGAGGTTAATGTCATAGTTATAGCATAATTGCTCTTTGCAAAGCAATCAAATCATGAAGACGACTAAAATGGCAAGAATTTCGTTTTCTGCTGCAAGTTTTTTAATATTTGCCTATGCATCGATAGATGCAGCTGGAGGACTGGAGCTGAACTTCTATAGCAGGACCTGCCCCGGAGTTTCTAATGTAGTAAAAGAAGTAGTTGCAGACTACATATCCAGAGCCCCAACTCTGGCCGCACCTCTTCTCAGAATGCATTTTCATGACTGCTTTGTCAGAGTGAGTATATTTAGGGTTTCACTATATTGTACTTATGGACCATTGAGATTACAGCATAGTATTTACAGGCTCTTGATATTTTTGACAAGAACATGAAATTGATTGGTGCAGGGTTGCGATGGATCGGTGCTTTTGAATTCCACAAAATCGAGAAAGGCAGAAAAGGAAGCTGCTCCGAATCTGAGCCTGAGAGGATTTCAAGTCATCGACGCAGCCAAAGCTGCAGTGGAAAATGTGTGCCCGGGAGTCGTCTCATGCGCCGATATTCTCGCACTCGTCGCACGAGATGCTGTTCATATGGTAACACAAATTATTCAATAAATCCCTTAATTTCGTTTCCCGTTTAATCACCAGTTTTGCTTGACAGACTCTAAGATGATATTTAATTCATGCAAATATTAGTTGGGTGGACCATTCTGGAACGTTCCAACGGGACGCAGAGATGGAGTGGTGTCCAATCAGAATGAAGTTGTGGCAAAACTTCCTCCTCCCAACGGAACTTTCTCCAAACTGAAATCAATATTTGCCAGCAACGGTCTTGACGTTAAGGATTTGGTTGTGTTGTCAGGTAAGAAATCCACTACATTCCATACTCCACAGCTATTATCTTTTACGTTAAAAGGAGATTGAATTTAAGTATTGCATCAAGATTTATATGTAGTTCACTGCTGGGTGCAGGCGGCCACACAATAGGGACGTCTCACTGCAGCTCCTTTAGCAGCAGGCTCTATAATTTTACAGGAAAAGGAGATATGGATCCGTCCTTGGATAAATCTTATGCAGCTCAGCTCAAAATAAAATGCAAGCCTGGCGACAATAAGACAATAGTAGAGATGGATCCGGGTAGCTTTCGAACATTTGACACGCATTATTACGTGAATGTAAAGGAAAACAGAGGCCTCTTTCAATCCGATGCTGCGCTTCTGACCAACAACGAGGCACAATCATATATCAATAAAGAATTGGAGAGCTCCTCGTTCTTGTGGGATTTTGCAAGGTCGATGGAGAAGATGGGCAGAATCGGGGTGCTAACAGGCACTGTAGGAGAAATCCGAAAACACTGCGCTTTTACGAATTAACCGGACCTTCAATTTTCTTTGTGTTTTGATTGGAGAATTCATGTTTATTCTGTTTCGATTATATTGAGAACATTTTAGGGTAAAGATTCTACAATGTCCTCAAATTCAATTTGTTATTGTTAACGAGTTTCATCTTCAAGGTTGAGAAGTTTAGTTTCTTGCTGGATAATAAGTTTCAGGTATATGTAGGTTGCCAGCTGTTAGATATATTTTTGGGTTTATAAGAGCAGCTCGACTGATTTGAATTTTTAATCTTCACAAATAATATTTAATTTTAATATTCACAAATTAGATAAAATGGATATTTTTATGAATATAGCGTTTATTATTTATTTTTATTGTGTCATATTCACTTATAAAGACATATACCTATTCACAATGGACACATTTAATGATCTTTTAACAATAAATTTCAATCTATGGTATGTTAGCATATTCTTAGTGGTCCTTCCAAATCAATGAAAGAGATTTTATGTTCATAACTTTTTAGCATTTTTAAAGGCTTTCTTAACTTGTTTACTTTTTAACATTTACTTAATATAATTAAGAAATAACTCTTTAACCATCTAATTGTCACGTTCAAATGATTAACAAACTTAATTGAAATTACAAATTTACTCCACTATTAACTTTTTATCATTTTACAATATTAAATTTACATTTGTGCCAAGTTTAAATTTACATTTGTGCTGAAAGGCTTATACCTATTGGAGATGGGCACAATTAATCTCCTTTTAATCTAAAATTTTAATTCGATGGTTAACAATTGAAGATGCTGGCATATTCTTAGATTAACACTTGTCATATTGTTGCACTTACATATTTTATTTTGGAGATATATTTATGAATATAAATGGGGATATATTTATGAATATGAAGCAGCCGACTCTTGAAGTCATATTGTTACAGGTAAGTGTTTTATTTTAGAGATATATTTATAAATCTGAAGCAGCGGACTCTTGAATCTGAATCAGCCACTCTTGAATCTGAAGCTGTCTATAGATGTTCATCAACCACAACTTAAGTGGTTGTGCTAGTTACAATCAATTGTTTCATATTCTTCAGTGATTTCATATTCTTCGTATTTTTGATTTCATCTTACCAACAATAAACCTTTCTGAGTTCACCAGCAAAGAGTTAGCAACTGTGCTATTTTACACAATATTAATCAAAATATAATATATAACAATAAGCAAATCGCAGTTTACATCTGTATCCAGCTAAATGAAAAACAAAGTGCACTTTCCAGCTCTATCAATGAAGACAAAAAAAACTTTGCCGACTATCGTAAATTAAAATGATAATAAATAATAAACATAATTTTTTAATTTATAATATAACTAATATTTCTAATACTTTTATTTTAAATTTAAAGTTATAATATATTTTAAATTTGAAGTTATAACGTATTTAGATCAACTTTTAAAGTTAAAGATAAAGATCTTTTATTCATTTTCCAAAATTGTATATCAAAAAATAGATGAACTTAAATAGATACATTTATTTTTATTTATATAAAATATAAATTTATTTTAAAATTTTAAAATATATGTTTAAAATGTATTGAATTAAAACGCATTTAAACCACTTAAAATTTAATTATTATTGTTATTATAATATAAAAGGTGAGGAATAAAAAGATAAAATTGTGAAGAAGACGAAAGGCTACCCGTGTTCAGAAAAAGGAGGCCAAAATACAAAAAGAAGTGGACCCATCTCCGGTTGTCGACATCTTTTCAATATATATAGATTTTATGTAAGAAAAAAGTGAAAAAAATCTCTTTGTTGATGATAGATATTAGTAGGTGAAACAATTAGGATATTGTCATATGGTCCCCAAAGATTTAATCTTTAATATCTATCTTTTGAAGAAATAAAAATATATTAGGGAGAATAAATATTCAAGATTATTGGAATTATTTAGTAATATCTTGAATAACTAATTCATTATTAATTAAATTTAAATTTCAATAAAGATGTTGTAAAGATATGTATGGGTATGGATTTTTATGGGGATTTGGAGGATATCAACTTAGTAGTTGGGATAAGGAAATGTGTCAAATGTTAGACAATCAAAATATGTTTTTAAATGTTAGTATTGTAGAATATAAGGTTATTTGAACATTTGAGGTCCATGCAAAAAACCTCGTAAAAACCAAGGGGACCTTTATATGGTTAATGCTCCTTCAAACTTTGGTAGATTCTCACTTGAAGCAACCTTTGAGCTCACATGTCCATCTAGGAAGGGGAAAATGAAGTTGACAATTGAGGAGGGATCCAAACATTTTCACATTTTTCATTAAGAAAGAAGGATTTCACAACATCCATATCAATGGTTCCATGATCTATTTTGAGACCCTAAAATATACTCTCTCTCAACTAGAAGTTTTGCAAGAAGGGAAGGCCTCAATCTCTCAACAAGAAGAGGAAATATGTGAATAAATCAAAGAAAATGTTAGTAAAAACTCCCTTTCTCCATCAAATATATGTAATAAAGAATCTCAACCTTCTCTTTTTAGTCAATTTTTTCCTCACATCCCTATAGATGATGCTCCTAAAGATCTCCAAAGATGACATAAGATAATATTGACCTCAAAACTTGGGAGTCCAGTGAATTTCACTTACCTATGAAAGGAGGTTTGGATGTTTTTACTATAGACCTATATAAACCTACTATGGGTAGAAAGATGAAAATCTTAAACACCATCTAGAAAGAAAAAAAGAAAATTCTAGCGAGAAAATAATTAACTAGCATCAAGGTACTCAGTGGAACTAAAGAACCTAATAGGGGTATGGAAATTGACGCAGACCCCATTTCCCTCAAGACGAGATCCGCACATGATCGTTCCAATTCTTCCACGAGTCGAAGCGACTCCTTCGGTTCCCTGCTAAAACCTTCAACGAATCTGATCCATAGGTCCTTCAGAAACCACACCTATGCGAACATGTACAAGGCGTGAGCTTCACCTCCTCCAAGCAACCACATCGCTCTGACCAAGGCCTTAACACAAGCACCTTTCACAACTCGCGATCTCGCGAGTTCATGAGTCGAAGCTCTCAACTCCTCTTTCTCCAAACCTCCGATAGCTGAGATTGTGATATGCGTATAGCTCCTCCTATTAGCACCGTCTACATATAACCATAGGCTAGGGCTAACTGATAGCACCTTTCTCTACTCGTGACTTCGTGAGTTGGAGTGTCGAGTCTCCATGCTCCTCCTTTGCGATCCCCCGAGACATGGTACGTCAGCGATGGGTTGACTCCCCTTTCGCACTACTCGCAACTCGCAACCTCACGAGTTAGAGTGTCGAGTTCTCGTGCTATTTTCTTGCGAATCTCCGAAGTGCAATAAGTCAACATGATGTTGACTCCTTCTCAGGCGACGACTGTCCACCTGTCAACCACGTGGTCCACACCTAATGGACGTGCCACGTGTCTGCTCGAGACCTAGTCCTCGACACTTCGCGACTTCTATAGTCAAAAGTGATTTCTCCAACCTCCGAACCCTCGATATGCGATATAGCGAAGGTTTTGATCCAACAGTCTTCCCATGACCTGTATCCAATGGCTGTCTCTGTTCCTCACCACTCGGAGCTTCGTGAAATCAAGAATTTGGTCTTCCCTCTCCAAACTCCCGAACCCCGAATCCATGAGATAATCCAACGGTGTGGATTGAAACGAGATCAATGGCTCACATTGACCCTCAAATCTTGGGTGATGGGTTTCACTGGCCTCTAACCGCCCTGCAACTTTACAAGATCCAACGACTATTGGCTATTCGACACTGCCTTCATGAAGTGTCTCCATAATCCATTCCAGCTTCTCTTCGTCTATGCACCCTCCGAGAGATTAAACTCTGTGCGACTTCCTCTGGATCCAACGATTGTCGGCTATCCATGCAAGATTTGATGGCCTAGATATCTTTCTCTATCGTTGCGCTTTCCTGCCTCCACCTAGACGTAAACTTCAATGATCCAAATCTTTCTTCCAGCACCGATCCTACGGTAGTTGTAGCTCCCTCCTGAGCTTCTGCTTCTCCCTTCTTCTTGGAATATTTCTAAATTATCAAAGGTCTTGGCCTTTGCTTCCTCTTGCGAGCCTGCAACCTTTGTCTTGCCTACGTTTTTGGGATGCTCCTCCTCCTGAGCTTCAGGACTGTGAACCCTTGAAAGGTTTCCCTGACTTCTGCACTCCTTCCAGCTATCGCTCTGTGCGCAAAGGTGTTATCTGTCCTGAGCTTTTCTGTGCTATGCTAATTCACTCGACAAGCCTTCAGACGACTGTCTTGACAAGCCTTCAAATGGCTATCTCTCAACACTTTAATCAGGTGTTGGCCTGGTGCACTCCTTGCACAAGTCTTTACCTCCTTGAGATTCAACTGCTCAGACCTCAATGATCTCTTCCCCTTTCTCTCCTTGAAAGAATGGAAATGCCCTCTGGCAACTTCTTGCTCAAGCACTCCTTGCTGAGCCTACAGGGTGTTCAGTAACACTGTGAAGGTCTTCTTCCTGACACTTCTTCTCCTTTCTGAACTCAAGCAAGAGTTCTTTCTGTGCACACCTGCACCAACTCAATGCCCTCTTGGTAGAGCTTCTTCAGAATCCCTCAGTAATTCTGTCAGTCATGTGCCCTCCTCTGCACAGTCTCACCTCCAAGGTATTCAGCAACCTTGAGGATTCTCCTCGAGTTAGTGACTTCAGCTGGTGTGCCCTCTTGGCACGTCTTTGTCTGAATCTGCAGAATTCAGTAGTGCACTCCTTGCACAGGCTTACATAACCCATAGTATTCTTCCATGCAACCTTGCATGAAGCCTCAAAGAACCCAAACCTGGAATCAAAGAACTGACAGACAGTAAATTATGTCTATCCCTGCAAATGCATAGATAACATACAACTACAACATATCATCAACACATAAAGACATTCATTCATGAACTCATAATCACATAAAGACTCATGTGCCGGAAAAATTGCTCATTGTATTAATATGAAAATGCCTCTTTACAATGTGTTCGAGCTCAAAATACAATAGAGTCTCGACTCTCTCTCCCTCTCTAAAACTAACTACTAGATACAAAGAAGATCTTTTTACAAAGAGGGGCTCCTCGAGCTCTTCCCTCCAAGGTACCTACTCTCATTAATTTTACATTCAATTATATTGAATGGATGTCTAGTCTGAATGGGATCTAGATCTCAGCCTTACAACCTATTTAAGGAGATATTTAACTAATGCTTGCTCAAAGGCACGACTTTGGCTCTTCGGCCTTACAATCATTAATTACATTAATTCAAATTCAAAATATGAAAGTGAGAGGGCTGCGCCTCTCTCCCATTGAATGCGCACTTTAATGTACCTGGTTGGCTGGTGCATTACTGGCTTAGAGCGATGCTCCTGCATCATACTCCTCTGCTGTGAAAAATTCATGAGCTCCTTCTCATGATCTTCCCATCATGGCTGTTGAAATCCTCCTAGATCCCAAATAGTTCTCTGGAGTTGTCCATTTGCTCCTCTGCTTTGTTGCTGCTGCTTCTTCTGCCCTACTTCTCTTGCAGTTTCTCCTCTGCTAAGCTTCTCCTCACTGGCAGTTTCTGCTGCTGACCTTGACATCAACCTTCTGATCTCTTTGATCTCTTTGTCCAGCTGCTCCAATGGATGGCTCTTCTTTTGCAGCCTGCTCCGCGGAATTTTTGTCTTCTCAATGGGCAGATCTACATGATCCCCCATGTTTCTTTCCTCTGTGTCTTCAACTTCCCACTCCGCTGCAAAGTTCAGCTCTGCAGTCTCCTCACTGAATTGTTGTTCAACTTCTCCCTGTGGTAGTTCTGTTCCTGCCATTTCTGTTCTTGGCATGTCTCCAGCTTCCTCCAGCTGCTCCTCAGATTGGAATTCACCTTCACCCGCTGCTGCATGCCTCGGCATTGCAGTCATCATTTGTTGTTCAGCTCTCTAGCTGAAATTTTTGAGTGATTCCTTAGAATGCTCCTCTGCTATCATCTGCATGACTGTCTTCTCTCAGTAGTCATCTACTGGCTCTGGATTGTTTAGCCAATCCTCCAGCATTTCCAACTCCTTCTCCCATGGAGTGAACATCTTATCTCGATGTTCTTCTTCTGCTATCAGCTTTAGTGCTGCAGCTGTCTCCTTTTCAGCTTCCTGGCTGAAACTGTCGAGCCATTCCTCGTAATGCTCTTTTCCTTCTTCTTGGGCAGCCTCTAACATCTTCTCTGATTCTTATCCCATGACAGTCTCTGCTAATTGTCCTTCTGCTTATGCTCCCTTTGCAATGCATGCTCTGACTTCAACTGATCTAAGTGGTAGGAATATCTCAATTCCTCCAATCATCAGAATTCTCTTCTGATCTTCTTTCTCCATCATCTTTCCTCGCTGATATGAACTCACTTTTGAGTTTATCTGCTCTATCAGCTCCTCTCCCTGATTCAAACTCACTACTGAGTTCATGAGACTTTCAGACAGTCTCATCTACTCTCCCTTGCCCACCTGGCAATATGGTATTTCTTCTCTGCCCTCCTGGTAGTCTATGAGATCCTCCAACGATCTCATTTCCTGGCAACCTGAACTTTCATCACTGCCTTCCTAGAGGTTCATGAGGTATTTTAGTGATCTCTTACCATCATCATCACTGAGATTTCTCCCAGCCTCTAGTTCACAGGCATGAACCATCTCTGAGGCTTTCCACATACCTTAGCCATCCTCTCAACAGCCTTTGTTGTCTTTTGGCCAACAATTTCTTGACTTGCCACTTCACCTTTCTCTTCATGGGCCATTCATATACCCAATGTGGCTTTGCATCCTGTTGCATTCACAGTGCAAGTTCTTCCATCCTCGTTCTAATCTCGACGAGTTCTTTATCCATATCGGCCTTGATCGACTGCTGATGGATCTTCTTTCCATCACATCTATGGCCTTCAGTAGCTATTTTCCTGCATTTTGTCTGCCCTCCTAGAAAACCTGCTGCTGTCACTCTCCAACCCTAAGTGCTTCCAACGTCCCCTACAGTCCTCCCGACTATCTTCTTGACTGCTGCGTACCTGTGAGCAATCACCACAGAGTCTCAATACTCTGCCTTCCTCTGATACCAAACTAATGTGTATCAAAGTACTCTTTCTCCTCTCGCTTCCTCTTCCTACAATATACAAACATATTCAAACTCTTATACCAACTGACGCAGACCCCCTTGCCCTCAGGCCGAGATCCGCATAGGATCGTTCCAATTCTTCCACGAGTCGAAGTGACTCCTTCGGTTCCCTACTGAAATCTTCAACGAATCCGATCCACAGGTCCTTCAGAAACCACACCTATGCGAACATGCACAAGATGTGAGTTTCACCTCCTCTAAGAGACCACAACGCTCTGACCAAGGCCTTAACACAAGTGCATTTCACAAATCGCTATCTTGCAAGTTCGTGAGTCGAAGCTCTTGACTCCTCTTTCTCCAAACCTCCGATACCCGAGATTGCGATACGAGTATATCTCCTCCTGTTAGCACCCTCTACATATAACTGTAGGCTATGGCTAACTACTAGCACCTTTCGCTACTCATGACTTTGCGAGTTGGAGTGTCGATCCTCCATGCTCCTCCTTTGTGATCCCCTGAGACATGATACGTCAGTGATGGGTTGACTCCCCTTTCGCACTACTCGCAACTCGCAACCTCACGAGTTAGAGTGTCGAGTTCTCATGCTCTATTCTTGGGAATCTCCAAAGTGTGATAAGTCAACAGGATGTTGACTCCTTCCTAGGCGGGGACTATCCACCTGTCAACCATGCGGTCCCCACCTGATGGACACGCCACGTGTCTTCCCGAGACCTATCCCTCAACACTTCACGATTTCTATAGTCGAAAGTGATTCCTCCAACCTCTGATCCCCCGATACGGGATATAGAGAAGGTTATGATCCAACGGTCTTACTGTGACCTAGATCCAATGACTGTCTCTGCTCCTCGCCACTAGGAGCTTCGTGAAATCAAGAATTTGGTCTGCCCTCTCCAAACTCCTGAACCCCAAATCCGCGATATAANCCAACGACATGGATTGAAACGAGATCAATGGCTCACATTGACCCTTGAATCTTGGGTGATGGGTTTCACCGGCCTCTAACTGCCCTGCAACTTTGCAAGATCCAATGGCTACCGGCTATTCGACACTTCCTTCATGAAGTGTCTCCACCATCCACTTTAGTGGCTCTTCATCTGTGCACCCTCCCAGATATTAAACTCTGTGTGACTTCCTCCAGATCCGATGGTTGTCAGCTATCTGCACAAGATCTGATGGCCCAGATCTCTTTCTCTTCTGCTTCTCTTTCCTGCCTGCACCTGGACGTAAACTTCAATGATCTAGATCTTTCTTCCAGCACCGATCATATGGTAGCTATAGCTCCCTCCTAAGCTTTCGCTTCTCCCTTCTCCTTGGAATATTTTTGAAGTATCGAAGGTCTCGGCCTTTGCTTCCTCTTGTGATCCTGCAACCTTGGTCTCGCTTGTGTTTTTTGGATGCTCCTCCTCCTGAGCTTCGGGACTGTGAACCCTTGAAAGGTTTCCCCGACTTCTACACTCCTTGTAGCTATCGCTCTATGTGAAAAGGTGCTATCTTTTCTGAGATTTTTTGTGCTCTTCTCCTGTGCTTGACAAGCCTTCAGATGACTGTCTTGACAAGCCTTCAGACGACTGTCTCTCAACACTTTGCTCAGGTGTTGTCTTGGTGCACTCCTTGCACATATCTTTACCTCCTTGAGCTTCAACTGCTCAGACCTCAATGGTCTCTACTCCTTTCTCTCCTTGAAAGGATGGAAATTCCCTCTAGCAACTTCCTACTCAAGAACTCCTTGTTGAGCCTGCAGGGTGTTCAGTAACCTTGTGAAGGTCTTCCTCCTAACACTTCTTCTCCTTTTTGAACTCAAGCAAGAGTTCTTTCTGTGCACACCTACACCAACTCAATGCCCTCCTGGAAGAGCTTTTTTAGAATCCCTGAGTAATTCTATCAGTCCTGTGCCCTCCTCTACACAGTCTCACCTCCAAGGTATTCAACAACCTTGAGGATTCTCCTTGAGTCAGTGACTTCAGCTGGTGCGCCCTCCTGGCACGTCTTTGTCTGAATCCACACAATTCAGAAGTGCACTCCTTCCACAGGCTTACAGAACCCGTAGTATTATGCCATGCAACCTTGCATGAAGCCTCAAATAACCCAAACTTGGAATCAAATAAATCACAGACAATAAATTTTGTCTATCCCTACAAATGCATACCTAACATACATCTACAACATATCATCAACACATAAAGACATTCATTCATGAACTCATAATCACATAAAGACTCACGTGCAGTAAAAACTGCTCTTTGTATTAATATGAAAATGCCTCTTTACAATGTGTTCGAGCTCGGACTGCAATAGAGTCTCAGCTCTCTCCCCCTCTCTAAAACTAACTACTAGATAGAAAGAAGATATTTTTACAAAGAGGGGCTCCTCAAGATCTTCCCTCCAAGCTACCTACTCTCATTAATTTTACATTCAATTATATTGAATGGTTGTCTAGTCCGAATCGGATCTAGATCTCAGCCTTACAACCTATTTAAGGAGATCTTTAACTAATTCCTGCTCAAAGGAACGACTTTGGCTCTTCGGCCTTACAATCATTAATTACATTAATTCAAATTCAAAATATGAAAGTGAGAGGGTTGTGCCTCTCTCCCATTGAATGCGCGATTTAATGTGCCTGGATGGCTAGCGCGTTGTTGGCTTGGAGCGATGCTCCTGCATCAGAAATGAAACTCATACCTTGCAACATAAGGGGCATGAGAGGACCCTCTAAAAAGTGATCGTATAGGAGAATGATCTCTAAACTTTGTCTATATATTATTATGATCCATGAAACAATGATGTGAACATAGGGGTGCCTAGAAATTTTGAATGAACTTCTTCCCAAGTGGATTTTTAGCACACTCAATTTAGACAACCACTTGAGTGCATGTTGGAACTCCTCTTTCACTCTTCAAAAGGAATTTTGATCTTCATAACTTATTTATTGTAGTCACATCTTTTTTTTAAATATTTTTGAATAAAAAGTTGTGTTCTCATCAATATATGTGGCTCTGTCTTTAGAAAAAAAAAATATTTGCAATCCCTCTATTTAATTTTTTTTTTTACAAAGGGCTATATTATGATTAGAGGAGACACCAATTACATAGTGTCTTTAGTGTATGTGTTCCATCCTACAACTAAAAGAAATTAATATGCAGAATAATTCGAATTCTATTATGGAATCCATGCACTCATTCATGTAGAACCTTTGGTACTTGAGCCAACATGGTCAAATCATAGAACCATTGTTGAGGTTGTTTCAAAGATATTGGTACAAGGTCACTTATGAAGGATCTTAAATGTTAATCAGTCGAGATAGATTTCTTTCATTCACTTTAATTAATCATTTACCTATTATGATAAAGATTGGGGACTGAGATGGTAAGCCTCCCACTCCTTTCAAATAAACTCTACATCAGATCAATTATGAATAATTATAAGACAATTGGAGAAAGTATTATTATGAAAGTCCTTACAGTTCTATGAAACAATTTTCTGACTATCTAAATAAGATCAAAATATTAGTTAAAATATGGGAAAAGGAAATTTTAAAAAATTGTGAAGGGAACCATTTCTTAACTAAGACCAAAATTGTGAAGGGAACCATTTCTTAACTAAGACCAAAATTGAATCTCTTCTCAAAGATATAATTACCTCCCCATGCCACTCTCATAATATGGAGG
Organism: Picea sitchensis; assembly: GCA_010110895.2. Classification (NCBI taxonomy): domain Eukaryota; kingdom Viridiplantae; phylum Streptophyta; class Pinopsida; order Pinales; family Pinaceae; genus Picea; species Picea sitchensis. The sequence goes on from SNQJ01S0015803.1 coordinate 105,673, forward strand.
AAATACATTCATTAAGAAAAACAAACACTCATATTGATAACTTGGGAGGAGGTGTAATGGAGAAAAAAAACAATGGAATATGGCTAATTGAAGGAACTAGCTCTAATATTTTATTTTTTCCATTGACAAGAAATCCAATGGAAAGTTCAAAACAATGTATGTAATATCAAATATTTTTCTAGTGAGGAGAGAAGATCCCTCCGTATGATCTCAAAAGAAGTAGTTAGGTTCTATAGCCTTATCTAAAAGATCTTGTGATGGAAAACATTAGTGCTATTATAACCTTACCCCACAGATTTTGGTGTATCGTTTGTGAATAGGATAACTGAGATTTTTTGGAACCTATAATTGAGGAGGACATTCTTCAATATAAAAAATTAGTTGGACCTAATGGGGTGACTATTGAATTCTACAAAACCTTCTTTGATCTCCTTAGTGGAGATCTTTTAAGAGTAGTGGAGGAATATATAATATTTGGTAAAATCTTAAAATTTATAAAGTACATCTTAACTTTTCATGTATCACAAGGTAAATGATCCATCTTCCTTGATGATTTCCACCATATTTCACTCTATAATGTCATCTACAAATTCATAGAAAAGACTATAGCTCGTCTCATTAAACCACTTCTTTATAAATTCATCTTTGTAGAACAAATATGATTTCACAATGCTATTGGAACCATTGAACAAGACTTGCATTCCATTAAATCCTAGAAAAATCATACCTTCATTCTCAAAATTGACCAAGTTCAAAATATTTTAATGAAGTAAATTTGCTAGATCATAGACTTATAATTATGAATTTGGGTTTCAATATTCACCTTGTATCCTATATTGAAGAATTTTATTCTTTAGTGGATTTTGTTGTTCTTATAATGGATCTACTTCCTCCCTTCTTGGGGTCTCAAACACGAATATTTTCCCTCCCTATTGTTATATTTTCCCTCTGTATTCTTATATTTCTAATTAGTTGATGCTAGTCTCATTGGACTCATTTATGATGAAAAATTAGTTGTAAATATGAAACAAGATAAAATAGTGAAATGTTTATATATTACACATTTATTTGTAAACGATAACCTAACATTTCATGCAGGGACAAATAAGGAGGCTAATGTTTTACATATTATTATAAACTTTCCTATTCATCCTTTAGAATGATGATTATCACGTTGAAGTATTCTATTGGTTTCTATTTGAATCCTCATGTTTTGAAAGACTCCATTCTCAAATTATTACCTCTTTTAATCCATCTTTCTCATGAAATGCTCAAATACTTGGGATTCATTTTGAATACTAATGATTACACAAGGAAGGCTTGCAACATTTTTTTAACAAAATTCAAGCTAGATTATGCTTATGGTGCCATCGATGTATATGCATGGGTCAATGGATGATTTTTGATAAATATTATTGTTGAATTTATACTAGTCTTTCAGAGCACTCTAGTAATCATCCCAGACTACATAATGAATCATATCACCAAAAAAATGTGACGATATTTTTATGTTTCAATAAGAATGAGATTGAAACCATTCCATTGGTCAAATGATTTATTTTTGCTAACCTAAATCACATGGAAGTTCAGGATTAAAGGATTTAGGTGTTGATATTACAAGACATAAATGAGGATAGAACATAACCAATTAGAAAAAACTAAATTGGCATAATCACATAAAGAGAAGAGAAGATCAACCCTTGAACAAGAAAAAAACAAGATGTATGTGCCCATAGGATAAAAAATCAATCACTAATGAATGAATATGATTCACTAGTACATTTGGGTCAAATTCTGATGACGCGTTCGACGCAATTTCCACTTTTGTTTGTCAGGAGAACGAAAAATAGCGAACCCCCTCAAAAGTTGTTTCACATGACATCTCTTTTCCGAATCCATAGATATCATCTCTATTGCGATGTTTCATGCAGACATGTGCCATCTTGGATTTGACTCTCCAAATCCCATACAATCATCGCTCCAGCGACCTCAGAGACATCGAAATTATGACGTCCCATTTTTCAGTCTCCACTACGTGGACATTATGGGAGAGGTGTTACCATACATTGAAATTCCTACTTATAGTCACGTTTCTCAATCAACGACAAGTTATATGTCTCCGATGTATGTGCCATGGGAGCGACGTTACCATATGTCGCAATTCTGACTTATAGTAATGTCGCTCAACGATGACAAGATATATCTCTCAAACGCATGTTCCATGGGAAATACATTACCATATGTCACAATTCTGATGTCATGAAGGTATTTTAAAAAACAAATGTCAATTTATTTTTATTTTTTTGATATTTTTAAATTTTGCAACTAGAAAATTTTAAAACGAAGTAATTCCCTTGTATCATCCTAATAAGGGTATATAGTGAATATCATGTTTAGTGATACTAATACAAATAGATGTAACCATTTAATATGGACTAATACATATGATAATCCCATACATGTGTTATGGTACCCTTTTTATATCGGCTTAATGAACAGGATAATACTTATACCATTTTCTCTACTGGTTACCTATGATAAGGTAATAAAACCCATATATATACTTTTCACCTATCTGATTACTCGATATAAGATCATAAGTTTCCATGGTCTTACTTCACAACTTTCATATCATAACAATGTGATAAGCTTATATGTGATGTTGAGCTTGACCCTATGTGTTTATCTGTAATCAATTACACACGTTAATAGTAATGCTTATATTGTAATTAAGTTGGGAATCATAGTAATCAATACGAGCATGTGATATCTACTAGTATACACAACCTATACGTTGAATATGATAATAAGCATTGCTTATTATGATAGATTAGTTATAGTTATTACTATGGAGATTACACTCTTCTCTATATTATAGCTGTACCAATATTAGGTAATTACAGTGAAAGTCGTGTAATACAATCTAATCTATATGAATAATTACACATAATACCTAAGGTTCAACATATCACTTACAACTTACATTGGTTCCATATCAATTATATATGACATGCTTATTTCACATAATCTATGCCCTTTATATATACATTTAATGATCTATCCCTATTCAAGAAGATGGAACTCATATTGTTGTGATCATACCATATTCATAACTATCAACTTATGGTAATAGAAGTGATTCCTCGGATTTACTTGTGTCTCTACATATGAGATGCAAGGAGTTTTTGACGTAGACCCCCAGACCCGCAGGTCGAAATCCACACAGGATCTTTTCCTTTCGGCCCCTGAAATCTCGATTGGCTCTTCTATTTCCTTTTCGGGAAATCAACCCACAACAAACCTTGAGGAAATTTCCTCTTTTATTTTGGGGTACCAGACTTTGCAAATTTGTGAATCTTGTGGTTGAGCAACTTACCTCTTCGACCTATGAAACCCAAATTTACTATTTGCCGAAATACAAGTGTCTTGGCCTTCCCCTTCTCTTCGCGATTTCGGGGTTTCAACCACCGAAATGTGCTTTTACTATGTCCTCGGGGCTCTTGAACCTCCAAACCCCGAAATGCCGAAATGACGTCTTCTGAAATCCGTTCGGACTTTCGTGTACTGGGTTTTCCTCTTTACTATATCGGTTCTCTCGTCGACAAGACTTCCGGTATACCAAATCCCGAAATGTCGAAATGGTAAGGTTCCGCTTCCAAGGAGATCAACGGCTATGGACCTTTCCTTGATCCAACAGTCGGCGCAATTTCGCGTACCGGGAGTTTGATACATTAGGCTTGAACCCTATTTCTTCTCCACCTTCAGGTCTCTGAACTTTCGAAATACCGAAATGGTATTTTTCCCCTGCTGTGTCCCGATCTCTCTCCCTCGAGACTTCCAAAACCCCAAAATCCAAAGTTCCAAAAACTTAAGTTACTTCCACACATGAAAACCTCCTTTTTGTGTTTTGGGGATTTGATCAGCCAAGGATTTGGCTTACACTTCGGATTTTCAAACCCCGAAATGTCGAAATGATCTGACAGTCCTGGGAATATTGATCAACGATTGACGTTAATCTAATATTATCCAAAGGATGGCTCTATCCTGATCGTTATCCACCTAGAAGCTTCCGCAGATCCAACGATCTTCGCTATTTCAGGAGTTCTCCTTGGAGAACCTCGACCGTCCAAATTCCTTCTTCAATAACCTTTTCTCTGAGTCACCTCAGTGATCCTCTTCACTTTGACTTGGCCTCTGCACAAGGACCAAAAATCCTCTTCTTCTCTTAAACACCTTGAAAGTGTTGACTCTCCCGAGCGTTGTTTGGCAAACTCAAATCCCCTAAGAGATTTCTGCACGCACTCCTTGCGACACTTCTTCAAATATTCCTAAATATTTGAATCTCTTGACTCTGTGCAACTTTGCAATAGCAGTCCTTCAATCTCTCAACCTTAGTCTATGTGTTCTAAGGTCTCGACCAGCTTGCCCACACCTTGCATGGATTCTATTCTTGTCTTGCATCAGTTGAAATGAGAACAATGGTATCCCTCCTGAGCTTTCAGAGATGAAATTTGAACCCGTCAACGCACTCCTTGCGGACGCTTCACTACACTCCTTGTAGAAACTCTGAATGAAGAAGAGAAACAATTGAAACTCATTTCCTTACTCTCTCTCAGACTTCAAACTCTAAATAAGAAATCATACATACACAACATAACATCAAATGTACAACAGAAAGAGTAAACAATCATAAGCATAACATTTAGTATGTATACACAGAAAGAATTATAACACCATGAGTCTGCATCAAATCTTCATATCTATTAATTTCATAACTTTTGTACATGGGTTCTTCTACACATCTCTCTGCTTATTCTCTTATCTATGCTCTATTGATACAATTCATTCTGTTACAATGATACAATATGAGGTTGTCTATAGTTGGTTTTCCCTCTAGCTCCTAAAACTGTCTAATCTAGAATTTAAATCTACCTACTTTCATTAACTATGCCTAAATTCCTCTACACCTTACAGATGAGAGAGAATCGCTCAAGATCTGTTTACAATATGGAAGTACGCCCTTCTTAACTATTACATTAAAGTCTGCGCATCCAAACTTTCAAAATATTTTAAACATTTTTTAACATGTGCCAAAAATGTGATGGTGTTTGTCCCACGCTCGCTTGCTGCTGGCGATGCTCCTGCATCATACTCCCTCGCTTGAAAATTGTCATGGACTCCTGTTCATGAGCTCTTTCACTGTCTGTCCATGCTTATGAATTTCTACTTCATTCTCCTAGCTGGCATCTTCAACTGGATGTCCCTTCCACTTGACTAAGTATTCAAAATACTCTTTTCTCCTGGTCCTCTTGCTGACTCTCTTGTCAAGTATACTTTCCATCTTTGGCTTTTCAGCTACAGGCATTTGTTTAGTCCACTGAACCTCTGTCTGTCCACTATCTTCTTCAGCTTTGTAAGGGTACAAATCTGAGATGTTGAATATCAGTGAAATTCCAACCCCATCGCGTAATTCAATCTCGTATGCATTTGCCCCAAATTTCCTTATGATCTTGCATGGTCCAATCTTTTTCATTTTCATTTTGTTATACGTTCCCCTTGGGAACCTTTCCTTCCTCAAGTGTGCAAGAATCAAATCACCAACTTCAAACTGAAGTTGTCGCCTATGTTGATCTGCTCTGCGCTTATACTCCTGGATTAAATTCTTCAATCGCCCCTTCACTTGGCTGTGAATTTCTTTCATTGCCTCTGCAAAATCTTTTGCACTAACACTCCTAGTTTCATCCTTTTCTAAACCCTTGAGTTCAGAAACTCCCCTAGATTTCATTCCATAAACAATCTGAAATGGACTCTGCACTATGCTTCTATTGATCGAATCATTATAAGCAAATGCTGCCTATGGTAGAATGTGATATCATTGACTGTGATGCTCAGTCACTAGGCTCCTTAGCATATCTCCCAAGCTTCTGTTCACAACATCTGTCTATCCATCCATCTGAGGATGATAAGCTGAGCTAAAAGACAAACTTGTCCCAAGCTTCTTCCATAAAGTCCTCCAGAAATGTCCCACAAACTTAGTGTCTCGATCTAAGACTATGATTATTGGTAAGCCATGAAGTCTGACAACTTCTTTAAAAAACAAGTTCTCAATGTGAGTTGCATCACTGGTTTTCTGACATGGTATAAAGTGTGCCATTTTAGAAAATCTGTCTACCACCACAAAGATTGAATCAAACCCTCTTTGTGTTCTCAGCAGCCCCAACACAAAATCCATGCTTACTGCATCCCACGGCCTCTCAGGTATGGGTAACGGTTGATACAACCCTGTATTCTGTCTTTTTCCCTTTGAGTGCTGACAAATTCTACATCTGTCCATGAATCTTTTGGCATCTGTCCTCATCCCTGGACAAAAATATGAGTTATTTAATTTCGAGAACGTTTTATCATGACTGAAATGTCCAGCCAATCCTCCACTCTGTTGTTCTTTCAGTAGATTCTCCCTCATGGAGCATTTTGGAATACACAGTTGATTCCCTCTAAATAGTAATCCATCCTTGATCATATATTCAGTCCATTGACTTTTGTCCCTGAGTATTGGATTCTCATATGCCTCATACGCCTCTTTGAAATCTGGATCATTTCTGTACATGTCCTTGAGATTATCAAAACCTAAAGTTTTGACTCTAAATTCCTGCATCAACAAACATTTCCTGCTCAAAGCATCAACAACTTTGTTAGTAGTTCCAGAAATATGTTTAATTACAAAAGTAAAATTGTACGTATATTCAACCCATTTTGCATGCTTCTGGTTCAATTTATCCTTCTGAGTTACAAATTGTAAGGCATGATTATCACTGTACAAAACGAACTCTTTAGGAACCAAATAGTGCCTCCACTTCTTCATTATCTGTATGACCGCATAAAACTCTTTGTCATATGTGGAGTACTTAACCTTTGCCTCATTCAGTTTCTCACTGAAGTACGTGATCGGTCTATCGTCTTCGCTCAAGACCACTCCTATGGAAAATCCACTAGCGTCACATTTGACCTGAAACGTCTTGTTAAAATCTAGCAACACCAAAATTGGTTGTTCATTAATCTTCCTTTTCAACAAATTGAAACTTTTCTCTTCTTCTTCTATCCATTGAAAAGTCTTATGTCTTTTCTTCACTGTGTCCATCATCGGTGCGCTAATTCCACTGACATTTCTAATCAATTTCTTGTAGAAACTACCCAATCCATGAAATCTTCGAACTTCAAAGATACTCTTCAGCGATGGCCAATTCTTAATCACCTCCACTTTATCTGGATCCATTTTCAACTTATCTGTCGAAATAAAAAAAACCCAAATAAATGAGCTATGCCTTCATGAATGATGATTTCTTCATATTTATCAACAACTTCTCTTGCTACAATTTCTTCATCACTGTAGCCAAATGCTTCAAGTGCTCTGTTTCTATCCTACTGAAAATCAATATATCGTCAAGATATACAATGACGAATTTTCCAATGAACTCCTTCAGGACTTCATTCATCAATCTCATGAAAGTACTCGATGCATTTGTTAAGCCAAATGTCATAACAAGCCATTCATACAACCCTTCATTTGTGTTCAATGTTGTCTTCCATTCATCACCTTCTCTCATTCGGATTTGATGATATCCACTTTTCAAATCAATATTTGAAAAAAAAATTCCTCCACTCAAGCAATCCATCAAATCATCCATCCTTGGCAATGGAAATCTATACCTGATGGTAATCTTGTTAATTTCTCTTGAGTCTATACACATTCTCCAACCTCCATCTTTCTTTGGACTGAGCACTGTTGGAACAACGCATGGACTCAAGCTTTCTCTAACTAATCCTTTGTCCACTAAATCCTAGACCTGTCTCTTGACCTCTTCATTCTCCTATGGTGTCAATCTGTACGATGCTTTGTTTGGTAAACTAGCTCCAAGTATGAGATCAATATGATGACTTACACTCCTGATAGGCGGCAACGAACAAGGTAGTTCGTCCACGACTATATCAACAAACTCCTCCAACAACTTTTTGATTTCTTCTGGTAAATCATCCACCGTTGTACTGGTTAAAACAATCTGAGGTTTCCTCACCATGACGAATTGTGTTTCTTCCTTCTTCTTAATCTCTTTAAGAAGTTCCTTCCCACTCATGAGAAGTACAGTGTTGCTTACCTCTATTGTCACTTCTTTATCCTTAATTGGCAACAACATGTGAGTTCTTCCATTCTTCTCCAGGGTGTATGTGTTTTTTCTCCCATCATGAATCACATTCATGTCATATTGCCACGATATACCTAGCAATAGATGACAAACATCCATGGGAATGACATCACATATTATTTCATCCTTTTATCCTCCTATTTTAATTTCAACTAAACATTGTTTAGTGACATTTACCTGATGTTCTTTAACTCTATATGGGCTTGGATGTTCAATAGTCTCTAGCTCCATCTTTTATACCATCTCTGTAGAAATGAGATTATCTGTGCTACCACTGTCCACGATGACCTTGCATACCCTGTCTTTGGTCTTGCAAGCAGTCCAAAAAAGTTTGTTCCTTTTGATTGGATTTTCTACCTCCTTCTCTGGCGTTAAGAGAACTTTCCTCATCATCAGTGATCTTCCACCTTCATTATCTTCTGCCTCAACATTATTTCTCTGTGCTTTGGCAATGTGAGTTTCACCTCCTTCTTTCTTCTTATCTGGACATTCATAAGATTTGTGTCAATTCTTTCCAGATGTGAAGCATTTTACTACTCCACCTCTGCCTCTTCCTCTTCCTCTAGTGCGAGGAAAAGTGTTGTTATCATCATACTGTCCTCTCTGTGAGCTTCCACCTATCTTAGTTTGAGTTTGAGGTTTCTTCCACTCTTCCTTAGGTTTATGATTTCTATCTTGGACAATTGTTTTCCCTCTGGCTTGACTTCTGCCTCGCCCTCTTTGACTTTGCTTTCTACTCACCTTCTCTTCAACCTTCAGAGCCATCTGATAAGCATCTTCCACCATTCGGATGGTCATCATGCTCATCTCATCCTAGATGTCATATCTCAGACCATTCATATATCTGACAAACTTTTCATCATCACTTTCGTGATGACCTGCCCTAATGTTTTGTTTGTAGAACTCTTCAGTGTACTCTTTTACTGATTTCAGCTTCTGTCTCAAATTATGCACCCTCCAAAACAGAGTGATTTGATCATCTTTGGGTATGAATTTTGCCTTCATCTTCGCAACCAGTCTATCCCAACTCTTGATTTTCTGCTTGCCTTTGCAGCGTCTGTCATCCTGTAGTTCATCCCACCATAATGTTGCATTCCCTTTAAGTCTTGTGATAGCATGTTTGATCTTCTTGTCTTCCTCAACATCCTCATAGTCAAAGTATTTATCAAGAGCTCTATTCCAGTCTAGAAGCTCTTCAACATCCAGGTTTCCTTCATATACTGGACTGTCCATTTTTTCCCCGGCACCTATCCTCACAACAACCCTGAATATGCGTTCTTCTACTGCATCTTCGGCTGCAACTTCTTCTCCTCCATGTCCAACTTCATTTTCACCTTCAAACTCACTAATATCTCCATCACTGACTGTGCGCCTCTATGCTATTTCCATGGCATCAATCCTAGCACGCATTTCACGCATCTCTCTTGCCCCTGGAGGATCAGGTAATTACCTACCCCTTCTTCTTGGAATTTCCCTTTCCTCTGGTGGATAGGGTGTTTGCCTGTCTCTTCTTCTAGGCGGCATGATTGTAAATCTTTCTCACACCCTCTATCTACAATATACAAACAAAGAAGGGATCCGATACCACAATTGGTGTGTATAAGAGTACTTCTTTTCCCTAGCTTACTCTGCCTGAGATATACAGACAAAATCAAGCTCTGATACCACAAATGACGCAAACCCCCAGACTTGTAGGTTGGAATCCACATAGGATCTTTTCCTTTCGGCCCCTGAGAGCTCAATTGGCTCTTCTATTTCATTTTCGGGAAATCAACCCACAACAAACCTTGAGGAAATTTCCTCTTTTATTTCAGGGAACCAGACTTCACGAATTCGCGAATCCTGTGGTCGAGCACCTTACCTCTTCGACCTCTGAAAACCGAATTTACGATTTGCCAAAATACAAGTGTCTCAGCCTTCCCCTTCTCTTCATGATTTTGGGGTTTCAACCATCTAAATGTGCTTTTACTATGTCCTCGGGGCTCTCGAACCTCTGAACCCTGAAATGCCGAAATGACGTCTTCTGAAATCCTTTCGGACTTTCGCGTACCGGGTTTTCCTCTTTAATATATCGGTTCTCTCATCGACAGGACTTCCGATATACCGAATCCCGAAATGTCGAAACACTAAGGTTCCACTTCCAAGGATATCAACGATTGTGGACCTTTCCTCGATCCAACGGTCAGTGAAATTTCATGTACCGGGAGTTCAATACGTCAGGCTCAAACCTTATGTCCTCTCCACCTTCCGGTCTCCAAACTTCTGAAATACCGAAATGGTATTTCTCCCTTACTGTGTCCCGATCTCTCTCCCTCAAGACTTCCGAAACCCTGAACTCTGAATTTCTAAAAACTTAACTTGCTTCCACACACGAAAACCTCATTTTCGCGTTTCGGGGATTTGATCAGCCAAGGATTTGGCTTACACTTTGGATTTTTGAACCCCGAAATGCCGAAATGATCTGACGGTCCTGGGAATCTTGATCAACGACTATTGTTAATCTAATATTATCCAAAGGATGGCTCTGTCCTGACCATTATCCACCTAGAATCTTCCGCAAATCCAATGATCTTCGTTGTTTCAGGAGTTCTCCTTGGAGAACCTCGACCATCCAAATTCCTTCTTCAAGAACCTCTTCTCCGAGTCACCTCAGCGATCCTCTTCACTTTGACTTGGCCTCTACATGATGACCAAAACTCCTCTTCTGCTCATCAACACTTTGAAAGTGTTTACTCTCCTGAGCTTTCTTTTGCAAATTCAAATCCCCTAAGAGATTTATGCACACACTCCTTGCAACACTTCTTTAAATATTCCTAAATATTTGAATCTCTTGACTCTGTGCAACTCTGCAACAACAGTCCTTCAATCTCTCAACCTTATTCTATGTTTTCTAAGGTATCAACCATCCTGCGCACACCTTGCATGGATTCTGTGCTTGTCTTGCACTTCAGTTGAAATGAGAACAATGGTATCCCTCCTGAGATTTCAGAGATGAACTTTGAACCGGTCAATGCACTCCTTGCGGATGCTTCACTGCACTCCTTGCAGGAACTCTGACTCAAGAAGAGAAACAATTGAAACTCATTTCCTTACTCTCTCTCAGACTTCAAACTCTAAATAAGAAATCATACATACACAGCATAACAACAAATGTACAATAGAAAGAGTAAACAATCATAAGCATAACATTTAATATGTATACACAGAAAGCATTATAACACCATGAGTCTGAATCAAAGCTTCATATATATTAATTTCATAACTTCTGTACATGGGTTCTTCTACACAGCTCTCTGCTTCTTCTCTTCTCTATTCTCTATTGATACAATTGATTCTATTACAATGATACAAGATGAGGTTGTCTATAGTCGGTTTTCCCTCTAGCTCCTAAAACTATCTAATCTAGAATTTAAATCTACCTACTTTCATTAACTATGCATAAATGCCTCTACACCTTATAGATGAGAGATAATCTCTCAAGATCTATTTAAAATATGGAAGTATGCCCTTCTTAACTATTACATTAAAGTCTGCGCATCCAAACTTTCAAAATATTTCAAACATTTTTTAACATGTGCCAAAAATACAATGGTGTTTGTCCCACGCTTGCTTGCTATTGGCGATGCTCCTACATCATACTCCCTCGCTTGAAAATTGTCATGGACTCCTGTGCATGAGATCTTGCACTATCTGTCCATGCTTCTGAATTTTTGCTTCATTCTCCCAGCTGGCCTCTTCAACTGGATGTCCCTTCCACTTGACTAAGTATTCAAAATACTCTTTTCTCCTGGTCCTCTTGCTGAATCTCTTGTCAAGTATACTTTCCATCTATGGATTTTCAGCTACAAGCATTTGTTTAGTCCACCGAAACTTTGTCTGTCCACTTTCTTCTTCATCTTTGTAAGGGTACAAATCTAAGATGTTGAAAATCGGTGAAATTCCAACCCCATCGGGTAGTTCAATATCGTATGCATTTGCCCCAAATTTCCTTATGATCTTGCATGGTCCAATCTTTTTCATTTTCAGTTTGTTATACGTTCCCCTTGGGAACCTTTCCTTCCTCAATTGTGCAAGAATCAAATCACCAACTTCAAGCTGAAGTTGTCGCCTGTGTTGATCTTCTCTGCACTTATACTCCTGGCTTGAATTCTGCAATCGCCCATTCACTTTGCTATGAAGTTCTTTCATTGCCTCTACAAAATCTTCTGCACTAGCACTCCTAGTTTCATCGTGTTATGAACCCTTGAGTTCAGAAACTCCCCTAGGTTTCATTCCATAAACAATCTAAAACAAACTCTGCACTGTGCTTCTATTGATTGAATCATTATAAGCAAATTCTGCCTGTGGCAGAATGTGATCCCATTGACTGTAATGCTCAATCACTAGGCTCCTTAGAAAATCTCCCAAGCTTTTGTTCACAACTTATGTCTGTCCATCCGTTTGAGGATGATAAGCTGAGCTAAAAGAAAAACTTGTCCCAAGCTTCTTCCATAAAGTCTCCAAAAATGTCCCACAAACTTAGTGTCTCGGTCTGAAACTATGCTCCTTGGTAAGTCGTGAAGTCTGACAACTTCTTTAAAAAACAGTTTCGCAATGTGAGTTGCATCACTAGTTTTCTGACATGGTATAAAGTGTGCCATTTTAGAAAATATGTCTACCACCACAAAAATTGAATCAAACCCTATTAACGTTCTCGGCAGCCCCAACACAAAATCCATGCTTACTGCATCCCACGACCTCTCAGGTATGGGTAACGGCTGATACAACCCTGTATTCTGTCTTTTTCCCTTTGAGTGCTGATAAATTTTTCATCTGTCCATGAATATTTTGACATCTGTCCTCATCCCTGGCCAAAAATATGAGCTATTTAGTTTCGAGAATGTTTTATCATGACCAAAATGTCCAGTAAATCCTCCACTGTGTTTTTCTTTCAGTATATTATCCCTCATGGAGCATTTTGGAATACACAGTTGATTGCCTTTGGATAGTAATCCATCCTGGATCATATATTTAGTCCATTGAATTCTTCCCCTGAGAATTCGATTCTCAGATGCCTCATACGCCTCTTTGAAATCTGGATCATTTCTGTACATGTCCTTGAGATTATCAAAACCTAAAGTTTTGACTCTAAATTCCTGCATCAACAAACATTTCCTGCTCAAAGCATCAACAACTTTGTTAGCAGTTCCAGAAATATGTTTAGTTACAAAAGTAAAATTCTGCATATATTCAACCCATTTTGCATGTTTCTGGTTCAATTTATCCTGCTGAGTTACAAATTGTAAGGCATGATTATCACTATACAAAACGAACTTTTTAGGAACAAAATAGTGCCTCCACTTCTTTAGTGCCTGTATGACCGCATAAAACTCTTTGTCATATGTGGAGTAATTAACCTTTTCCTCATTCAGTTTCTCACTGAAGTACGTGATCATTCTATCGTCTTGGCTCAAGACTGCTCCTATGACAAATATTCTAGCGTCACATTTGACCTGAAACTCCTTGTTGAAATCTAGCAACACCAAAATTGGCTATTCAGTGATCTTCCTTTTCAACAAATTGATACTTTTCTCTGCTTCCGTCCAGTGAAAATATTTATGTCTTTTCTTCACTGTGTCCATCATCGGTGTGCTAATTCCACTGACATTTCTGATATTTCCTGTAGAAACTAGCCAATCCATGAAAGCTTCGAAATTCAAATATACTCTTCAGCGATGGCCAATTCTTAATCACCTCAACTTTATCTAGATCCATTTTCAACTTATCTATCAAAATAACAAACCCCAAATAAATGAGCTCTGTCTTCATGAATGATGATTTCTTCATATTTATCAGCAACTTCTCTTGCTGCAATTTCTTCATCACTGTATTCAAATGCTTCAAGTGCGCTGTTTCTATCCTACTGAAAATCAGTATATTGTCAAGATATACAATGACAAATTTTCCAATGAACTCCTTCAGGACTTCATTCATCAATCTCATGAAAGTACTCGATGCATTTGTTAATCCAAATGGCATAACAAGCCATTCATACAACCCTTCATTTGTGTTGAATGTTGTCTTGCATTCATCACCTTCTCTCATTTGGATTTGATGATATCCACTTTTCAAATCAATCTTTGAAAAAAAAAATTCTCCACTCAAGAAATCCATCAAATCATCCATCCTTGGCAATGGAAATCTATACCTGATGGTAATCTTGTTAATTTCTCTTCAGTCTATACACATTCTCCAGCCTCCATCTTTCTTTGGACTGAGCACTGTTGGAACAAATCATGGACTCAAGCTTTCTCTAACCAATCCTTTGTCCATTAAATCCTGGACCTGTCTTTTGACCTCTTCATTCTCCTTTGGAATCAATCTGTATGCTTGTTTGTTTGGTAAACTAGCTCCAGGTATGAGATCAATATGATGACTTACACTCCTTATAGGTGGAAATGAATAGGGTAGTTCGTCCATGACTATATCAACAAACTCCTCTAGCAACTTCTGGATTTCTTCTGGTAAATCATCCACCCTTATACTGGTTAAAACAATCTGAGGTTTCCTCACCATGACAAATTGTGTTTCTTCCTTCTTCTTAATCTGTTTAATAAGTTCCTTCCCACTCATGAGAAGTACAGTGTTGCTTACCTCTATTGTCACTTATTTATCCTTAATTGGAAACAACATGTGAGTTCTTCCATTCTTCTCTAGGGTGTATGTGTTCTTTCTCCCATCATGAATCACGTTCTTGTCATATTTCCACGGTCTACCCAGCAATATATGACAAACATCCATGGGAATGACATCGCATAGTATTTCATCCTTATATCCTCCTATTTTAATTCCAACTAAAAAATGTTTAGTGACATTTACCTAATGTCCTTTTTGTAGCCATGAAACTCTGTATGGGCTTGGATGTTCAATAGTCTCCATCTCCATCTTTTCTACCATCTCTGTAGAAACGAGATTATCTGTGCTACCACTGTCCACGATGACCTTGCATACCCTGTCTTTGGTCTTTCAAGCAGTCCAAAAAAGTCTATTCCTTTGGACTGGATTTTCTACCTCCTTCTCTGGCGTTAAGATAACTTTCCTCATCATCAGTGATCTTCCACCTTCAGCATATTTTGCCTCAACATTCTATCTCTCTGCTTCGACAATGTGAGTTCACCTCCTTCTTTCTTCTTATCTGGACATTCATAAGATTTGTGTCCATTCTTTCCACATGTGAAGAATTTTACTACTCCACCTCTGCCTCTTCCTCTTCCCCTAGCGTGAGGAAAAGTGTTGTTATCAACATACTGTCCTCTCTATGAGCTTCCACCTCTCTCAGTTTGAGTTTGAGGTTTCTTCCACTCTTCCTTAGGTTTATGATTTCTATCTTGGACAATTGTTTTTCCTCTGGCTTGACTTCTGCCTTGCCCTCTTTGACTTTGCTTTCGGCTCAGCTTCTCTTCATCCTTCAGAGCCATCTGATAAGCTTCTTCCACCATTCGGATGGTCATCATGCTCATCTCATCTTGGATGTCATATCTCAGACCATTCATATATCTGGAAACCTTTTCATCATCACTTTCACGATGACCTGCCCTAATGTTTAGTTTGTAGAAGTCTTCAGTGTACTCGTTTACTGACATCGGCTTTTGTCTCAAATTCTACACCCTCCGAAATAAAGTGATTTGATAATCTTTGGGTATGAATTTTTCCTTCATCTTCACAACCATTCTATCCCAACTCTTGATTTTCTTCTTACCTTTGCAGGATCTGTCAGCCTGCAGTTCATCCCACCATAATGTTGCATGCCCTTTAAGTCTTGTGACAACATCTTTGATCTTCTTCTCTTCCTCAACATCCTCATAGTCACCGTATTTATAAAGAGCTCTAATCTAGTCTAGAAGCTCTTCGACATCCATATTTCTTTCATATATTGGAATGTCAATTTTTTCCCTGGCACATATCCTTGCAACAACCCTAAATAGGCATTCTTCTGCTGCATCTTTGGCTGCAACTTCTTCTCCTCCATGTCCAACTTCATTTTCACCTTCAGACTCATTGATATCTCCATCACCGACTATGCGCCTCTGTGATATTTCCATGGCATCAATCCTAGCACGCATTTCACGCATCTCTCTTACCCCTGGCGGATCAGGTAATTGCCTACCCCTTCTTCTTGGCATTTCCCTTTCCTTTGGTGGATCGGGTGTTTTCCTGTCTCTTATTCTTTGCAGAATGATTGTAAATCTTTCTCGCACCCTCTATCTGCAATATACAAATAGAGAAGGGCTCTGATACCACAACTGGTGTGTATCAGAGTACTTCTTTTCCCTAGCTTACTCTTCTCGAGATATATAGACAAAATCAATCTCTGATACCACAACTGACGCAGACCCCCAAACCCACAGGTCAGAATCCACACAGGATCTTTTCCTTTCATCCCCTGAGAGCTCGATTGGCTCTTCTATTTCCTTTTTGGGAAATCAACCCACAACAAACCTTGAGGAAATTTCCTCTTTTATTTTAGGGTACTGGACTTCTCAAATTCGTGAATCCTGTGGTCGAGCACCTTACCTCTTTGACCTCCGAAACCCGAGTTTAATATTTTCCGAAATACAAGTGTCTCGACCTTCCCCTTCTCTTCGCGATTTCGGGGTTTCAACCACCGAAATGTGCTTTTACTATGTCCTCGGGGTTCTCAAACCTCTAAACACTGAAATGCCGAAATGATGTCTTCTGAAATCATTTCAGACTTTCTCCTACTGGGTTTTCCTCTTTACTATATCGGTTCTCTCGTCAATAGGACTTCCGGTATACCGAATCCTGAAATGCCAAAACACTAAGGTTCCACTTCCAAGGAGATCAACGGCTATGGACCTTTCCTCGATCCAATCGTCAGTGCAATTTCGCGTACCAGGAGTTCAATACGTCAGGCCGGAACCCTATGTCCTCTCCACCTTCCGGTCTCCAAACTTTTGAAATACTAAAATCGTATTTCTCCCCTGTTGTGTCCCAATCTCTCTCCCTCGAGACTTGCGAAACCCCGAACTCCAAAGTTATGAAAACTTAACTTTCTTCCACACACGAAAACCTCCTTTTCGCGTTTAGGGGATTTGATTAGCCAAGGATTTGGCTTACACTTCGGATTTTCGAACCCTAAAATGATCTGACGGTCCTGGGAATCTTGATCAACGACTGACATTAATCTAATCTTATCCAAAGGATGGATCTGTCTTGACCATTATGCACCTAGCATCTTTCGTAGATCCAACGATATTCATTGTTTCGGGAGTTCTCCTTGGAGAACCTCGACCGTCCAAATTCCTTCTTCAAGAACCTCTTCTCTGAGTCACCTCAGCGATCCTCTTCACTTTGACTTGGCCTCTACATGATGACCAAAACTATTCTTCTGCTCTTCAACACTTTGAAAGTGTTGACTCCCCTGAGATTTCTTTCACAAACTCAAATCCCCTAAGATATTTCTGCATGCACTCCTTGTGACACTTCTTCAAATATTCCTAAATATTTGGATCTCTTGACTCTGTGCAACTCTGCAACAACAGTCCTTCAATATCTCAACATTAGTCTATGTGTTCTAAGGTCTCGACCAGCCTATGCACACCTTGCATGACTTTTGTGCTTGTCTTGCACTTCAGTTGAAATGAGAACAATGATATCCCTCCTGATATTTCAGAGATGAACTCTGAACCTGTCAACGCACTCCTTCTGGATGCTTCACTGCACTCCTTGCAGGAACTCTGAATCAAGAAGAGAAACAATTGAAACTCATTTCCTTACTCTCTCTCAGACTTCAAACTATAAATAATAAATCATACATACACAGCATAACAACAAATGTACAACAAAAAGAGTAAACAATCATAAGCATAACATTTAGTATGTATACACAGAAAGCATTATAACACCATGAATATGAATCAAAGCTTCATATATATTAATTTCAAAACTTCTGTACATGGGTTCTTCTACACAACTCTCTGCTTATTCTCTTCTCTATGCTCTATTGATACAATTGATTATGTTACAATGATACAAGATGAGGGTGTCTATAGTCGGTTTTCCCTCTAGCTCCTAAAACTGTCTAATCTAGAATTTAAATCTACCTACTTTCATTAACAATGCATAAATGCCTCTACACCTTACAGATGAGAGAGAATCACTCAAGATCTGTTTACAATATGGAAGTACACCCTTCTTAACTATTACATTAAAGTCTACACATCCAAACTTTCAAAATATTTCAAACATTTTTTAACATGTGCCAAAAATGCAATGGCGTTTGTCCCACGCTCACTTGTTGCTGGCGATGCTCCTGCATCAGTTTTGTACACATATGATGTAAGCTCATTTCCATTCACCTATATCTGGTAATGTGAATGCCCCTTTATTCCATATTCATTGCACTCATTGGGTACATACATCACACAATAGGAGTAAATAAGGATATACAGGTGTTACTAGTCCATGCATAAGTAATGGTTACCTTATTACCATAATCTCTTACATTTTATAGTTATAAGGGTAATGATACTATCATAGATAAATAATGGGCTTGTATTACTCACCATATAAACAGGTTCATCATAAGCAATGGAAATCATATATATAAGTATGTAATCATACAAGTAGAAGCATAGTTAAACAAAGAAGATCAATACTCATTAGTCATGTTAATGATTTATTAGAATCATAGTACTTGTCTGAATTAGACATGCCATGTTAGTATGAATTGAACACACATTATCCATAATCAATGTGATTAGATTCAATATCGATTAGCTTATAGTTAATAGTTGATGTCATTGCCTCAATAAGATTGGTGTAATACAAGTATTAAGCCAGTGAGTCTTAATATTCATACTGTATCTTCTTAATAATGATACCACTCTAATCATAGAGAAGCTTCATAGTGAGTTCGATAAACTGTAGACACGAGTTATGCTTTGAGTGCCATATCACGTAGTTTCCATAACAAGAGCTTAGTAATAGAGAGCTTAGTATGATTCTAGGCATTGTGTTGTTTAGTGATGTTTGGTATAGTCTAAGAATAGAAATAAGAATGGTCACAAGAAGGTGTGAGGAGCTTCCTAAAGTAGTGTTCCCTTGGTCAAAGTCATAGGAAATTTGTTAGAATTAGGGAAAAATAGAAACAAATAATGCCTTTTTATTTTTTTGTTCACAATATCAACATATATGAGAAAATAAATAAATAGATCTAAATTAAATTTTGAGTATAAACAAAATTTTTGAGTTAAAAGACAAACCTCGAGCTTAACTCTTGATCTAAGAAAGATGTACATGTCACATGTCTAGACGAAAACCTTTATAATATGCTCATAAATGGTTTTAGTTTCATGGATCAAACCTCTAGGGTTTTATCTTTGTCATAAGGACTTAGGAATAGTTTTTCTAAGGTATAGACTTGTGCAGACCCCCTGCCCTCGGGACGAGATCTGCTCAGGATATTCACTAAAACCATGCCAAGGGTTAATTAAACCCTTTGTTTAAGCCACAAAGGACCTTGGGTTTCGGGAGTTGGAGAGTCTTGATGTATTTCCACAGCTCTCGACAAATGTCGAAATGCGAAACGTCAATGAAGGTTGACTGCTCCAACGCGACAAGCACATGCCACTTGCTACCCACTAGTTTTGGCTTTCGGCACTTTGAGAGAATAGCCAACAGTCGTTCCTCTTCCCTTATGATTCCCCGAACTCTGAAATTTTGGGATGCCAAAATGGGCTCAACATCCCATGGAATGCGAGATCGATGGATTTTCTGGATTTTTCCCAAAGCTTGACCCCTCCTTTGACTTCCACCACACGTACCCTCTGACTGAGACTTGGGACCCACCTTTTGGCGTTTCTCTCTTCATGATTTCGAGAGTTGTGTTGATGATGCAACTCCACTTCCTGAGTCTCGAAACCCCGAAACCCTATTTGTGCCCAACACTATTGTCCCTTGACTTTTCAGGAATTTTTCCTTTCCCTCTTCGGGATTTCGTGAACCGAGAGTTTGAAACTCTCGATTCCAAAGTCACTGCCTCCTCTACTTCCTGAACTCTAGAAAACTGAAATGCCGAAATCCCACACCAAAGGTACACCATGTTTCGCGACTTCGGGATTTTCAATGCAAAGAGTCTTGGTTCCTTATCATCAGAATTTCCAGTATGCCGAACCCCGAATTACGAAAATTCCAAAAATCCACACCTGATAATCCTTTTTGTGATCCGGGAATTTGCGTGACCAAGGATTTTGGCCTGCACTCCAAACTTGTGAATCTTGAATCCCTGAAATGATCTGACGGTTCAACAGATCACGATCAATGGTCCACGTTGATTATGGATGTCAGGGTGGCGGATTCACCCAACTCATAACCACCTTACAACTCCTTTGTATCCTACAATCCTCATGACTTCGCGAGTTCTCCATGGAGAATTCTGACCACCAGATGCACTCTTCAATGACCCCTGTCCAAACGACTCAGTCTTCTCCCTGCTGAACTTAACTTCTACAAGATGATTTCAATCTTCATCTCCCTTTGAGCACTTCAAAGGTGTTATCCTTCCTGAGCATTCAATTTTAAACTAAAGCTCCCCAAAAGGATCCTTGCTCGCACTCCTTGCGGCAAACCCTCATATAACCTCTGGTTATTTGAGTCTCCGACCCTGTGCACTCTTTCCAACAATGTTCCTCTCAATATTCCCATTATTTGATAATTTCTAAGGCTCCAACTAATCTAGGTGGATATCGGTGGCCACCCACCTTTTCCAACTGGCTCAAAGTAGTTTTCTGGCAATTTTGGCAGTTTACTATTTTTAGCAGGTTTTATCTTCGGGGGCCATTTTGAGGGCCCAAATGAAGGTTTTTTGAGATAGAGGTTCTAAAATATATCCAAAGTCATATTGATCCCCCAAAATGAATCTCCTCAACGATACCTTTCAAACGAGCTCTCACATGCCTAAAACGAAGATCATATGCAAAAGTTACGACCCCGGGAAGTTGACCGACTAACTTACCCAAATGGGGCCCACATGAATTTTGGCGCTTCATCTCCTAAGGTTAGGTTTTTGGATGTCTAGGGTTTTGGGCATTCCTGTTTATTGTAAAAACGCCTTCAAAGCCTCATTGTAATCATCTTCTTGCGAATGCGAGTAGTCGTCACACCTCTTCTCAGAGATAAGCTGCCACCATTCTAGCGAGTCTTTCACTATGTATTTTTACAGTCTCTGTACATTTCTTTGATTAATAGAAATCGTGTATTACTGNTTTACAGTCTCTGTACATTTCTTTGATTAATAGAAATCGTGTATTACTGTATATCTTTGTTTATGGTTTCATATCTGATACATTTATGTTATATTATTGAATATCTACAATATCTCTGTGCATTTATTTATTATATCTCCGCTCTCATTTAGTGCCGAAAATAATCTGGATCAATGGTATCAGAGTAGGCTTCTCTTGATCTTTTTTTCAGTGCATGTCCCTGAGGAGGTCTGAGTATAGCAAGTTGGGTCTCGAGATTGTCTCTCTTGAATACAATTTCTCTCGCACACCCAAGAAACCCTCAATGGCAGAAGAAAAGAAAAACGATGGAGCAGACGATCCAATCAATTTGTTGCTTGAGAAAGCTCTCACGCGATAGAGGGACGAAATGATGGAGAATTTTGCCCACATCCTTCAACTCCTGTCGATAGCATCAGATGCATATTCATCAAGCAGCCACTTTGGAGGCACCTCGTCTTTCAAGGTACAACTTAACTTTTATATTCTTGTATTTGAAGGACAGATAGATGCAAAATCCCTAGAAAAATGGTTAACTCTGCTAGAAGGTTATTTCTCTATTCACAATTTTCCCGACAAAGAAAATATCACCTTCACACTCCTTAAATCTCTCCCTCATGTCAAACATTGGTGGGAAACTTAGTGGGAGCAAATTTCCACAGAGGATTCTGGAATATATGGGGCCGATCCCACTTGGGATTTTTTTGTGGATGCGGTAAAGGAATAGTATTACCCTGTTGGCAACTATGAGGACCAGTACATGAGATGGACCACACTGCGCCAAGAGAGGGGCCAAGTAGTTCCGGATTTCACCAATACCTTCCATACCTTATGCACCAAGCTGAGTTTCAAAGACTCCGAGTGACATTTGGTTCTGAAATACCATGGGGCTCTACACAGATACATCCAGGCTGAAATGGATTTTCTAGACATCTCATCACTCGGTGTTGCTTATCGATATGATATTAAAATTGAGAAGAAATTTAAGAACCAGAACAAACAGGAGTTCGAGTCTGCAAATCCGTAGAAACCAAAGTATGACAAAGATGACCCTAACAAACAGTTTCCCAAAAACCAGTCCAAGACACAGGAAATGAAGGGTCACGGGAAGACAAAGAAGGACACCGGAAAATGGTGCGAGTTCCACAGAATCCCCTGGCACAAAAATGATGAATGTCGCTCAAAACAGTCCTTGGTGGCCGATATCAAAGACAAAGAGCCCAACCCTAATTCAGAATCTAATTCTAAAAATAATGGTAAAGGACAAATCATTGACGCAGACCCCACTGCTATTTTCGCGATCGCAACAATTCAACCAAAAGAACCAATGGATCCTGAAGAGGGGGAGCACATTTTTCATTCACAGATGTGGGTGAATGGGACCCCGCTGTATTTTATTGTTGATAGCGGAAGTCATAAGAACCTCATCTCAGTGGAGGTTGTCAAACAGTTGGGATTGTCGACAACACCACACCTGCAACCATACAACATTGGGTGGCTTCGCCAAGGACGAGATCTCTGTGTCAGCCAACAGTGTCAATTATCATATGGCATCCAACCCATAAAGGATGAGGTACTATGTGATGTTTCCCCACTAGATGTCTGTGATATACTCTTGGGCCAACCATATCTGTGGAGACGCCATGTTGTTTATGAGCCTTCACCCCGTAGTGTCATTGTTACTTTGGGGGGTCATCTCTATAGAATACCAGAGGTAGTTCTGACTACTGTTCCACCTAAAAAGTGTCGCAAGCTAGTATCTCATACTCCCAAATTCATCTTCTTCACAATCTATTCAAAAGGAGAACAAAATGACACTGCAACCACTACAGCCTTTCCCCAAGCACCTTCTATCCAACATAAGAAGGATGACAAGGATGAAACAAAGCGCAAAGATTCCTTCTGCACAATTTCCTCTCATTTATCTCGACTTGTTGAACAACCTCAGCTTCAACAAGTTCATGACAAACTTCTACAAACTAAGCAGCGCGACGTCTCCAACAATACAACCAACTCACCAAGATGTAGATTCAACAAATGCTTTTCCCTCTCCCCCAGGAACTCAACGCAATGGACACCATTGCTTCCTAAGGAGGGAGGATTGATCCAGGTGGATATTGGTGGCCACCCACCTTTTCCCACTGGCTCAAAACAGTTTTCTGTCAATTTTGGCAGTTTACTATTTTTAGCAGGTTTTAACTTCCGGGGCTATTTTGAGGGCCCAAATGAAGGTTTTTCGAGATCAAGGTTATCAATGATAGCCAAAGGCATATTGAGCCCCCAAAATGAAACTCCTCAACTATACCTTTCCAACGAGCTATCACACGCCTAAAACAAATATTGTATTCAAAAGTTATGACCCCGAGAAGTTGACCGACTAACTTACCCAAACGGGGCCCACATGACTTTTGGCGCTTCATCTCCTAGGGTTAGGTTTTTGGATGTCTAGGGTTTTTGGCATTCCTTTTTATTGTAAAAATTCCTTCAGAGCCTCATTGTAATCATCTTCTTATGAATGTCAATAGCCGTCACATCTCTTCTCAGAGATAAGCTACCACCATTCTAGGAAGTCTTTCACTTTGTATTTTTACAGTCTCTGTACATTTCTTTGATTAATAGAAATCATGTATTATTGTATATCTATGTTTATGGTTTCATCTCTGATACATTTATGTTAAATTATTGAATATATGCAACATCTCTGTGCATTTCTTTATTATATCTCCGCTCTCATTTCGTGCCGAAAATAATCCAGATCACCAACCAGCCTACGCACACCTTACACGGCTCTATGTTTCACCTGCACTTCAAATGGTATGAGAACAATGGTATCTCTTCTGAGCTTTCTGAGATGAAACTCAGACCCTCGTCAACACACACCTTGCGAACGTTCACTGCACTCCTTGCAGGAATTATCAGGAAGAGAAACAATTGAAACTCATTCGTCTCCTCTCTCAGACTTCATACATTCACCATGAAATCATACACACAATGCATCATTGAAAAAAATGAATAACATAGAAACAAATCAACTGTAAACATACCATTCAACCAATGTCAATAGTAAGCATCATAACACCATGAAATTTGAGTCAAAGCTTCACATATTAGCTCAAGTGCTCATGTACATGGGTTCTTCTCTACAGCTCTCTGCTACAGCTCTATAGCTTATGAATTTTGAATGATCATCTCCAAAATTACAACGATACAAGGGTGAGTGTGTCTATATCTGTTTTCTC
Source organism: Picea sitchensis (assembly GCA_010110895.2). Taxonomy (NCBI): domain Eukaryota; kingdom Viridiplantae; phylum Streptophyta; class Pinopsida; order Pinales; family Pinaceae; genus Picea; species Picea sitchensis. The sequence continues at coordinate 130,396 of SNQJ01S0015803.1, forward strand.
TCCTGTGCTTATAAACTGTCTAATCTATTAAATTAAATCTACCTACTTGCATTCATTACGCATAAATGCCTCTACATTAGACAGATGAGAGCAATGCTCAAGATCTGTTTACAATATCTAGACATAAATGTAAGTACGCTTCCCTTATTTATTACATTAATGTCCATTCATTGATCTCAAAACACTTCAAAATGTGCATTGGTGCTTTTCCAACTATCTCCCACTTTCACGTTGCTTGCTTGGCTAGCTGCTTACGATGCTCCTGCATCATACTCCCTCACTTGAAACTTTTCATGAACTCATGTTCATGAACTCTTGCATGGTCTGTCCATGCCTATGAATTTCTTCTTCATCCTCCCAATTGGCATCTTCAACTGGATGTCCCTTCCATTTAACCAAGTATTCAAAATACTCTTTC
>SNQJ01S0015803.1:130862-141698 GCA_010110895.2 Picea sitchensis
TTTTGTCCATTGAATTTCTTTATGTTCCTCCTCTGCTACTGCTTCTTCAGCTCTGTAAGGGTACAAATATGCAACATTGAATACTGGTGAGATTCTGACCCCATCGGGTAATTCAATCTCATATGCATTTGCCCCAAATTTCCTTATGACCTTGCATGGTCCAATATTTTTCATCTTCAGCTTATTATACGTTCCCCTTGGGAACCTTTCCTTCCTCATATGCGCAAGAATTAGATCAGCAACTTCAAATTGAAGTTCTTTCCTGTGTTGATCTGCTCTCCGCTTGTATTCTTGACTTGAACTCTGCAATCGCTCCTTAATTTGGTTGTGAAGCTCCTTCATTCCTTCTGCAAAGTCCTCTTCACTAGCACTCTTGAATTCATTCTGTTCCAAATTCTTCAATTCAGAAACTCCCCTTGGCTACATTCCATATACAATCTGGAATGGACTCTCCCCTGTTCTTCTATTGAGTGAATCATTGTAAGGGAATTCCGCCTCTGGAAAAATGTGATCCCATTGACTGTGGTGTTCAGTCACTAAGCTTCTTAACAAATCTCCCAAGCTCTCGTTCATGACTTTTGTCTGTCCATCCATCTGAGGATGATATGCTAAACTAAAATACAAACTTGTCCCCAACTTCTTCCATAAGGTCCTCCAGAAATGCCCTACGAACTTGGTATCTTGATCAGACATGATACTCTTTGGCAAGCAATGAAGTCTGACAACTTCCTTTAAAACAGGTTCGCAATATGAGTTGCGTCACTGGTTTTCTGGCATGGTATGAAATGTGTCATTTTTGAAAATTTGTCAACTACCACAAAGATTGAATCATATCCTCTCTATTTCCTTGGCAGTCCCAATATGAAATCCATGCTCACTACGTCTCACGACCTTTCAGGTATGGGCAATGGTTGGTATAACCGTGTGTTCTGCCTTTTTCCTTTCGTGTGCTGAGAAATTCTGCACCTGTCCACAAATTTATTAACATCTGTCAAAAATATGAGCCATTCAACTTTGAGAACATCTTGTCATGACCGAAATGTCCAGCCAATCCTCCACTGTGTTTTTCCTTCAGCAAATTCTCCCTCATGGAGCATTTCAGAATACATAACTGATTTCCCCTGAACAATAATCCATCCTGGATCATGTATTCAGTCCATTGACTTTTGTCCCTAAGAATTGGATTCTTAGATGCCTCATATGCCTCTTTAAAATTTGGGTCATCCTTGTACATTTCTTTGAGGTTATCAAAACCCAAATTATTGACTTTGAATTCTTGCATAAGCAAACATTTCCTGCTCAAAGCATCAACAATTTTGTTAGCAGTTCCAGAAATATGCTTAATCACAAAAATAAAATTATGCCTGAATTCAACCCATTTAGCATGTTTTTGGTTCAACTTCTCCTGTCGAGTCACAAATTACAAAGCGTAATTATCATTGTACAAAACAAACTCCTTGGGAACCAAATAGTGTCTCCATTTCTTCAATGTTTGTATGACGACATAGAATTCCTTGTCATACGTGGAGTACTTAACCTTCTCTTCATTCAATTTTTCGCTCAAGTACGCGACCAACCTATCATCTTGGCTCAAGACCTCTCCAATTGAAAATCCACTCGTGTCACACCTGAACTGGAATGTCTTGCTAAAATCTGGCAAAACTAGAATTGGTTGCTTAGTGATCTTCTTCTTCAGCAGATTGAAACTTTGCTTCCTCTGTCCAATGAAAATATTTATGTCTCTTCTTCACCATATCCATCATCGGTGCACTAATTCCACTGAAGTTTTGGATGAATTTCCTATAGAAGCTATCCAAACCATGGAAGCTTCGAACTTCAAACACGCTCTTCGACGATGACCAAATCTTAATCACCTTTATCTTTTCCGGATCCATTTTTAATTCATTTGCAGAGATAACAAAACCCAAATAAATGAGTTATGTCCTCATAAATAACAATTTCTTCATATTAATCAACAATTTCTCTTGCAGTAATCTTCTCATTACTGCAACTAAATGCTTTAAGTGTTATGCTTCTGTCTTGTTGAAAATTAATATATCATCAAGATATACAATGACGGATTTCCCAATGAAATCCTTCAGGACTTCATTCATCAACCTATTGAAAGTACTGGGCACATTCGTTAAGCCAAATGGCATGAAAAGACATTCATATATCCCCTCATTCATCTTGAATGTTGTCTTCCATTCATCACCTTCTCTCATTCAAATTTGATGATATCTGCTTTTCAAATCAATCTTTGAAAAAAATCTTTCTCCACTCAAGAAATCCATCAAGTCGTCCATCCTTGGCAATGGAAATCTATATCTGATGGTAATATTATTGATTTCCCTTGAGTCTGTACACATTCTCCAGCCTCTGTCTTACTTTGGGTTGAGCACTATCGGAACAATGCATGGACTCGGGATTTCTCGAATCAATCCTTTGTCCATTAAGTTCTGGACCTGTCTCTTAACTTCTTCATTTTCCTACAGCATCAACCTATAAGCTACTTTGTTTGGTAAGCTGGCTCCAGGTATTATATCAATATGATGACTTATACTCCTGATAGGTGGCAACGAACAAGGTAGTTCATCCACTACTATATCAACAAACTCTCCCAGCAACTCCTAGATTTCTTCTGGTAAATCATCTATCCCCGTACTGGTCAAAACAATTTTGGGCTTCCTAACCAAAATAAATTGTGTGTCTTCCTTTTTCTTAACCTCATTAATAAGTTCCTTCCCACTCATGAGAAGTACAGTGTTGCTCATTTCTGTTTTCAGCTCTTTATCCTTAATTGGCAGCAACAAGTGAGTCCTACCATTTTTCTCTAGGTTGTATGTGTTCTTTCTCCCATCATGAGCTATGCTCTGTCATATTGCCATGGTCTACCTAGCAATAGATGACAAACATCCATGGGAATGACATCACATAATATTTCATCTTTATATTCTCCTATTTTAAATTCAACTAAACATTGTTTAGTGACATTTACCTGATGTCCTTTTTGTAGCCACGAAACCTTGTATGGGCTTGGATGTACAACAGTCTCCATCTCCAGCTTTTATACCATCTTTGTAGATACTAGATTGTATGTGCTACCGCTGTCCAATATGACCTTGCATACCCTATCCTTAGTTTTGCAAGCATTCTGAAATAGACTATTTCTTTGGGCTGGGTTCTCTACTTCCTTCTCTGGCTTCAAGAGAACTTTCCTCATCATCAAAGATCTTTCACCCTCAGTGTCTTCTGCCTCAACATTCTATCCTTGAGCTTCAGCAATGTGATTTTCACCACCATCTTTCTTCTTATCTGGACACTCATAGGATTTATGTCATATTTTTCCACAGACAAAGCATTTCACTTCACCTCCTCTACCTCTTCCTCTTCCTCTGGCTCGAGGAAAAGTATTTCTATCAGCATACTGCCTTCCCTGTGAGCTTCCTCTTCTCTCAGGTTGAGTTTGAGGTTTCTTTCCCTCTTCTTTAGGTCTTTGATTTCTGTCTTGGGCAATTGTTTTGCCTCTGGCTTGACTTCTACCTCGGCCTCTTTGACCTTGCTTTTGGATCAGCTTCTCTTCAACTTTTAGAACTATCTGATAAGCATCTTCCACATTTCGAATGGTCATCATGCTCATCTCATATTGAATGTTATATCGCAGACCATTCATATACCTGGCAACTTTTTCATCATCGCTTTCCCGATGACCTGCTCTGATGTTTATCTTGTAGAATTCTTCAGTGCATTCTTTTACTGACATTAACTTCTGTCTCAAATTCTGCATCCTCCGAAACAGAGTGATTTGATAATCCTTGGGTATAAATTTGGCTTTCATATTTGCAACCTTTCTGTCCTAGCTTTTGATTTTCTACTTTCCCTTGCAACGTCTGTCAGCCTGAAGTTCATCCCACCATAGTGTTGCATGCCCTTTAAGTCTAGTAACGGCATGTCTGACTTTCTTATCTTCCTCGACGTCCTCATAGTCGAAGTATTTGTCTAGATATCTAATCCAGTCTAGAAGTTCTTCAACATCCAAGTTTCCTTCGTACACTGGAATGTCCATTTTTTCTATGGCACCTATCCTTACAACAACCCTGAATAGGCGTTCATCTGTAGCATCTTCAACTGCAGCTTCTTGTCCTTCATTTCCAGCTTCATTTTCAATTTCAGCCTCGCTGATATCCCCAGCATCGACTGTGCACCTCTGTGTTGTCTCCATAGCATCAAGTTTGGCACGTAACTCAAGCATTTCTCTTTCCACTACTAGATTAGGCATTGGCCTATCTCTTCTTCTCGGCGGCATGGATGAAAATTTTTCCTCTTTTCTCTATGCTACAGAAAGAAAAGAATTTGTTTTGTGCTCTGATATCACTTTAGTGCAGACCCCCTGCCCTCGGGTGAAGATCCACTCAGGATCTTCACTAAAAACATGCCAAGGGTTAATTAAACCCTTTGTTTAAGCCATAAAGGACTTCGGTTTTCAGGAGTTGGAGAGTCCCAATGTATTTCCACAGCTCTCGAAAAATGCCAAAATGTAAAACATCAACAAAGGTTGACTGCTCCAACGCAACGAGCACATGCCACTTGCTACCCACTAGTTTCGACTTTCAGGACTTTGAGCAAACAACCAACAGTCATTCCTCTTCCCTTATGATTCCCTGAACTCCAAAATTTCGGGATGCTGAAATGGGCTCAACATCCCATGGAATGCGAGATCGATGGCCTTTCAGGATTTTTCTCGAAACTTGACCTCTCCTTTGACTTCTGCTGCACATACCCTCTTACTGAGACTTGGGACCCACCTTTCAGCGTTTCTCTCTTCACAATTTAGGGAGTTCTGTTGATGATGCAACTCCCCTTCTTGAGTCCCGAAACCCCGAAACCCGATTTGTGCCCAACGCTATTGTCCCTCGACTTTTGGGGAATTTTTCCTTTCCCTCTTCGGGATTTCGCAAACTGGGAGTTTGAAACTCTCGATTCAAAAGTCACTGCCTCCTCTACTTCCTGAACTCCGAAAAAATGAAATGACAAAATCCAACACCAAAGGCACATCGGGTTTCACGACTTTGGGATTTTCAATGCAAAGAGTCACGGTTCCTTGTCATTGAAAATTTTGGTATGCCGAACCCTGAATTATCGAAATTCCAAAATTCCACACCTGATAATCCTTTTCGTGATCTGGGAATTTGCGTGACCAAGGATTTTGGCCTACACTCCAAACTTGTGAATCTTGAATCCCCAAAATGATCTGACGGCTCAACAAACCACGATCAATGGTACATATTGATTCTTGATGTCAGGGTGGTGGATTCACCCAACTCCTAACCACCTTACATCTCCTCTGGATCCTATGGTCCTCATGACTTCGTGAGTTCTCCACGGAGAATTCTGACCACCAGATGCACTCTTCAATGACCCCCGTCCAAATGAATCAGTGTTCTCCCTCCTAAACGTAACTTCTACGAGACGATTTCAATATTCGTCTCCCTTTGAGCACTTCAAAGGTGTTATCCTTCCTGAGATTTCACTTGTAAACTCAAGCTCCCCAAAAGGATCCCTGCTCGCACTCCTTGTGGCAAACCCTCAAATAACGTCTGGTTATTTGAGTCTCCCACCCTGTGCACTCTTTGCAACAGTGGTCCTCTCAATCTTCCCCTTAGTTGATAAGTTCGAAGGCTCCAACTAGCCTGCGCACACCTTGCATGGCTCTGTGTTTCACCTGCACTTCAGCTGGTATGAGAACAACAATATCTCTCATGAGCTTTTTGAGATGAAACTCAGACCCTCTTCAACGCACACCTTATGGATGTTCACTGCACTCCTTCTAGGAATTATCAGGATGAGAAACAATTGAAACTCATTCTTCTCCTCTCTCAGACTTCATACATTCACCATGAAATCATACACATAATGCATCATTGAAACAAATGCATAACAGAAAAAAAAATCAACTGTAAACATACCATTCAGCAAATGTCAACAGTAAGCATCATAACACCATGAAAGTTGAGTCAAAGATTTATATATTAACTCAAGTGCTCCTGTACATGGGTTATTCTCTACAACTCTACAGTTTATGAATTTTGAATGATCATCCCCAAAATTATAATGATACAAGGGTGAGGGTATCTATATCCGTTTTCCCTCCTGTGCTTCTAAACTGTCTAATATATTAAATTAAATCTACCTACTTGCATTCATTACGCATAAATGCCTCTACATTAGACAGATGAGAGAAATGCTCAAGATCTGTTTACAATATCTAGACATAAATGTAAGTATGCTTCCCTTAGCTATTACATTAATGTCCATTCATTGATCTCAAAACACTTCAAAATGTGCGCTGGTGATTTTCCAACTGTCTCCCACTTTCACGTTGCTTGCTTGGTTGGCTGCTTACGATGCTCCTGTATCATAGACTATCACAACACAACTGCAACAACTACTCCACAAGAAGGGACAGCAAGGTATTTAACATAGCTGATAAAACAAAACTAGGTACCCCATAAGAAGGGATATCAAGAACTCCAAAAACTAAGAAAACATGATGGCGACGCCTTCAACCTCACAACCCGCAGGTCAGAAGGTCGATGCGCACACAGGATATTTCCTTTCACACGGCCCGAAGAACTCTAACCGGTTCTTATAATTCCCTGTTGGGAAATATACACCCATAGAAAACTCTCATGGGATCCCCTCTTTACAATTGGGAGATCGGACTTCGCGACTTCGTGAGGTCAGTGGTCAAGCGTAGTTCTCTCGAATCCTAGAAACCCGAAAATAGTCAACGCTAACCTTTTCCTTTTCCCTTTCGGGAATTTCTCTATCACGATTTTGGCGTTCATGATGTCAACCAACTTGGTTCTCCGACTTTCGAATCCCGATATGCCAAAACTTTGATACACTCACGAGTTTGACTTTTCAATGCCCCTTCACTTCATTGGCATTTCGGACTTCGCAATATCACAAATCCTAAATGAAAAGTTTTCGGGACTTCACCTTCCATGAAAACCCGAAATAGTGTGCCACCTATCCACTCGCCGACTCCTCCGTGGACCCCACTATCCTTTAGCTGTTGGGATATCGCATTTCAGAATATCGCGATTTCTGTTGCAATGTTTATGGGACTTCAACCTACAAAACCCTGATACACGAATCCACGTGTAAATCCAATGCCCCTTGCGGCTTGGATCTACAGTCCTACCTCTCTTGAGCTTAGAACTTCCTAGTAATACTCATCATATCTCCCCTTCTCCTCCGCGAGATCTAACGGCTCACAGAATTTCACGAATTCCCCTTAGAGAATTCCGACCGTCCATTCCTCCTTGGCGATTCCTGTGAATGACCAAGTGTTCCTCCACAAACTATCCACCTGTGGAGCGAACTTACGACGCCTGCTAAACACTCCACAACATAAGCTCTATGTGCTTCCCTTTGGTGATTACTCGAAGGTCCTATACCTCCTGAGCTTTCCCACCTCTAAATCTTTCAGAAAACCTTGCACGCACTCCTTGCGGCAGATATTCAACCACTTCCAGGTGTTGAATCCTTTCGACCCTGTGCACACCTGCAGCAGCAGTCTCTCAATGCCTTGCTCAGACTCGCAACTCTGAGACTTTGCTTGGCCTGCGCACTCCTTGCACGGCTCTTGTGCCTGTCTGCACTTCCGAATGAATGAGAAAAAAAGATACCCTATCTAAACCCTTTGTCAATGCACTCATTGCAGGAACTCTCTAGCTCAGATAGAGAAACAATTGAAAATCATTTCTACTTCCTCTCAGACTTCAAAGTCAAGCATGAAATCATATACACAACATGTAAAGAAAATGTATAACATGAAGCAAACATTCATGAGCATATCATTCGACGTCAATATACAGAGAACAAACACGGAACCATGAATTTGAATCAACCTGTTCTATTAATTCAAATATTTGTACATGGGTGTTCTTACACATCTCTCTACTTCTCTTCTATTCTCTTCTTCCTGCAATGTTCCTTCTATCTCCAATCTTCAATAATGTTACAATACACAATGAGGGTGTCTATATCCCGTTTCCCTCTTGTGCTCTAAAGCTGTCTAATCTACACATTCAATTCTATCTACATGCATTAACTACTTTAAATGCCTTCTACCTACTAAGGACGAGAGTGAATCTCTCAAGGTCTGTTTACATCATACAAGTGTGCTCCCTATTAATGGTTTCATTTAAGATGACGCATCAAATCCAAGAGAAATTCAAAATTTGTGCTGGCGCTTATCCAGCTGTCTTTTGCTTCCACGCTGGCTCGCTTGATGTTGGCGATGCTCCTACATCATACTGCCTCGCTTGAAAAATTTTCATGGGCTCCTGTCCATGAGCTCGTGCACAGTATATCCATGCTTTTGGATCTCTGCTTCATTCTCCCAACTGGCATCTTCAACTAGATGACCTTTCCATTTGACCAGATACTCAAAGTATTGCTTTTGCCTGGTCCTCTTACTCACTCTCTTGTCCAGTATGCACTCCATCTATGGATTTTCTGCAACTGGCATCTACTTCATCCACTGGATCACTGGCTACTCAATTCCAGTCCCTGTTTCCTCAGCCTTATATGGGTACAAATCCAAGATATTGAATATCGAAGAAATTTTGATCCCATTGGGCAATTCAATCTTGTAAGCATTTGCCCCAAATTTCTTCAAGACCCTACATGGCCCGATTTTCTTCATCTTCAATTTATTATATGTTCCTCTCGGGAACCTTTCTTTCCTTAAATGTGCCAGAATCAAGTCACCAACCTCAAACTGAAGTTGTCTTCTGTACTTATCTTCTCTACGCTTATATTCCTGGCTTGAATTCTGCAATCGCTACTTCACATGGCTATGAATTTCTTTCATCACCTCTGCGAATTCTTCTGCACTAGCACTCCTAGTCGCAGTCTATTCTGAATCCATCAATTTAGAAATTCCTCTTGGCTGCATGCCATAGACAATCTGAAATGGATGATGTCCTGTGCTCTTGTTAACTGAGTCGTTATACACAAACTCTGACTGTGGTAATAGGTTGTCCCGCTGGTTGTGGTGTTCTATCACCAGGCTTCTCAGTAAGTCTCCCAGACTCCTATTCACCACTTCTGTCTATCCATCCATCTGAGGATGATAAGCCGAACTAAATGAAAAGTTAGTTCCCAGCTTCTTCCATAAGGTCCTCCAAAAATGCCCTATGAATTTGGTATCGCGATCTGAAACTATACTCCTTGGTAAGCCATGAAGTCGAATGACCTCTTTGAAAAACATATTCGCAATGTGAGTTGTATCATTGGTCTTCTGACATGGAATGAAGTGTGCCATTTTGGAAAACCTATCCACCACAACAAAGATTGAATCACAACCTCTTTGTGTTCTTGGCAACCCCAATACAAAATCCATGCTAACTGCATCCCACGACCTCTCTGGTATGGGCAATGGTTGATAAAACCCTGCATTCTATTTCCTTCCCTTCGAATGATGGCAAACTATGCATCTATCTACGAATTTCTTGACATATTATCGCATTCCTAGCCAAAAATATGACTCATTCAACTTTGCAAATGTCTTGTCATGACCAAAGTGCCCTGCCAATCCTCCATTGTGTTTCTCCTTCAGCAAATTCTCCCTCATGGAGCATTTCGGAATACACAGCTGGTTACCTCTAAACAATAATCTTTCTTGGATCATGTACTCTACCCACTGGCTTCTAACCATGAGAATTGGATTCTCAGCTACTTCATACACCTCTTTAAAATCTTGATCTTCAGTGTACATGTTCCTGAGATCATCAAAACCAAACGTTTTGACTCTGAACTCCTGCAACAACAAACACTTCATGTTCAAACCAACAACAACTTTGTTAGCAGTACTAGAAATGTGTTTAATCACAAAAGTGAAATTCTGTAGATACTCAACCCATTTGACATGTCTCTGATTCAACTTCTCCTGTTGAGTCACAAACTGCAATGCATGATTGTCACTGTACAAGATAAACTCCTTCGGGATCAAGTAATGCCTCCATTTCTTCAATGCTTGAACAATAGCATAGAATTCCTTGTCATAAGTGGAGTATTTGACTTTCACTTCATTCAGCTTCTCGCTGAAGTATGCTATCGGCCTGTCTTCCTGACTCAAGACTGTCCCGATTGCAAATCCACTTGCATCACATTTCACCTGAAATGTCTTTCGGAAGTCCGACAACACCAAAAATGGTTGTTCTGTAATCTTCCTCTTCAACAGATTAAAACTCTTCTCAGCTTCTTCTATCTAGTGAAAAGATTTGTGTATTTTCTTCACCATATCCATCATTGCTGCACTAATTCCACTGAAATTCCTGATGAACTTTCATTAGAAACTAGCCAATCCGTGGAAAATTATCACCTCAAAGATACTTTTTGGTGATGGCCAATTCTTGATCACCTCCACCTTATCTGGATCCATCCTCAACTCATTTTCCGAAATAACAAACCCCAAGTAAATGAGCTCCGTCTTCATGAATGAGGAATTTTTCATATTTATCAACATCTTCTTCTGCTGTAACCTCTGCATCACTGTAGCCAAATGCTTCAGATGCTCTGCCACTGTCTTACTATAAATCAGTATGTCATCCAAATACACAATGACAAATTTTCCGATGAACTCCCTTAGGACTTCATTCATCAACCTCATGAAGGTACTCGTCACATTTGTTAATCCAAATGGCATAACATGCCATTCATACAACCCTTCATTGGTTTTGAATGCAGTCTTCCATTCATCACCTTCTCTCATGCGGATCTGGTGATAACCGCTTTTCAAATCAATCTTTGAAAAATACTTTT
>SNQJ01S0015803.1:147494-169495 GCA_010110895.2 Picea sitchensis
GTACATGGGTGGTTGGGTATGTTACAATTGGTATCAGAGCCAAGATTACAACACTAGGGGTTGTATGGGCTCAAGGGAAATGAATGACAATGCTTTTGGCATTTAGCATTTGAAAACGAATAAGAAAAAAACATGCTCAAATCCTTTTTTCCTCAAACGATCATTTCAACTAGGGTGGACTACAATCTCATGATGTCTGGGCCTCCAAGTGGTTCATTGCAATTTCATTATCTCTCTTCCTCCAAACGGTCCTTTCAATTTGGTTGCACTGCAATCTCATAATCTCTAAGCCTCCAAATGGTCATAATGTTCATTTCAGTAGGTTCCATTCCTCCAAATATCTTGTCACCAGACCCAGAGCTTGACATAGACCATGACCTAGACCACCACATAGAGATAGATATATATTTATATGTTGACCTAGATCTTGATGTAGATCATGACATAGACCTGCCTAGCTCCATCTAAGCCTAGGGATAACTTATACTCAATCCTTAACCCTATATTAACTCGAACCATGAGGACGATGGAATATATTAATTTTTATTTCTATGGAAAGATAATAGAGGAAGGATTGATCTAAAGTGTTTCTCTCAAACAAAGATACTTCATGTTGAAAAATGAATAGCAAATTATAATTAAATTTAAAAATTGGTACCTCATCAAAATATCTAATTTGGAGTTGGATCCAGAATTTTGTACCATGATTTCACCAAAATTTGTACCATGATTTCACTACATCCACACTTCCAAATGGTCATATGTCCATTTCATTGAATCCATCATTGTCTTGTGACTATTTATCTGTCTCCCATTCACTCTCTCCATCATTGAGAGTGAATGGGTGAAAAATGAATAGTGATTTGACAATGATGGATTGAATGAAAGGGACATATGACCTTTTGGAGGTGTGTATGTAGTGAAATCATGGTAAGACATTTGGGAGGGTAGGAATTACTTATGATTATTATAATATTTTATTTTGATGAGTTGACGTAGATGTGTAATAAGGGGAGAGGGAGAGAAAGGGAGGGAGGAAGAGATCCAACAAGCGTCGTAATTTAAATTTTTAATGGAACCTATAACATGCACCTACTTTTTCCATATTTATTCTCTCCATTTCCATTTTGTGTCATCTCCCCCCCCTCCGTTTGGTGTTTGATCTCTATAGGGCAAGAGAGAGGAGGTAAAGAGAGATAGGGAGGTAGATAAAGGTAAAGAGAGAGAGGGAAATAGGGAGAAAAAGAAAGAGGGGTAGGGGGGAGAGAGAGNGTGAGAGAGAGAGAGGGAGAGAGTGGAAAAGGGGGAGAGAGAGAGGGAGTGGGAGAGAAGGGGGGAGAGAAAAGAATAGTGATATAAGAGGGGAGATTTATAAAGGGAGAGAAGGATAGAATGGGAGAGAGGCTAGAATTTCTGAGAGTGTGAGAAGGATAGAGAGGACGACAGAGAGATGGGATAGAGAGATATAGTGTCAAAGTGTGAGAGGGAGATAGAGGGAGATAGAGTGGGGGGGTAGAGAGAGAGAGAGAGAGAGAGAGAGAGAGAGAGAGAGAGAGAGTATGAGTGAATACCATAAGATGTCCATGCCTACGTGCCTCAATGTTATATCATGTAACCTATAAATTGAGCATCAGAGGATGTGTAATTAGAACAAAATTTGGATGGAAATACATCTAATTTAATGGAAATGGATGATGACAAATATCTATTGGGGCTTGATAACATTTTATGTGAATTCTATAAGAATGTAGGTACCTAATAATAATTAATTTAAATTTTAGCCATGACTTTTGCTAACTCAAAATCAAAATAAAGGTGATTTAGCACACATGTAAGGACCTTTGTGACCTTGGAATAGGAGGAAAATTAATTCAAAAATGATATAATTAGTAAATTATCAATTCATTCACATGCCCAATGTCTTGACAAAAAACAAACTCTATGATTTTTTTAATAATGAATGCACCGCATCCTAAGGAGTGATATAGATTTTTCAAATAGTACCCTATCTCATGTAAATATGTTATTGAGTAATGTCTAGCTCATAAATTACATTCTATCAAATATGGAAACCTTCCCCATCTACAAATAATAACACTAGGCCTATTGTTAATCAATGGAAAATGGTGGAACTTCTCAAACTCAACATTGAATTAATGACATGTTCTTTGCTTGTTTGTTTGCTTAGGATTCATTCTTGTCTTGTTTGAATGGTTGAAGTGTAAGTTTGAGGAAATTTTTAGGGAATAATTTCAATAGTTCTAAGATCCAAGGAACTAAAGGATCGAGATAGAGGTATGGTTAAGCGATGGAACCAAGATTTAGTTCGGTCATAGATTGTAGGAAAAAATTTAGGAATCCCATAAATCAATAAGGGGAGTCATTTTAGGGTACCAATAAGTCAATACCTAGTTTTCATTGTGAAATTACATATGAAAAATGAAAGGTAAAACTCAAGAAGGAGACATAAAGGAAGGGAATGTCATAGATGGCTCTTCTAAAAACCCTTCTAAGAGGATAAAAACCCTTCTAAGAGGCTAAAAAGGCATGAAAATGATAGAAATAAACTAACATTTTTGGCGGCATGTTCGGATCTAAAATGTCTCCACTCCATGATGCAGTCACTGTCAGATAGTGACTAGATAAGTCCTCCTCTATCGTTGTGGGGAACTGTCGGGTATTCTCTGTCTCTAGACATTGTTGTCGCAGGTTTTTCCCTATATCTCAGCCTCCTCTATCAAATCATGTTGTTGTAATACCTTTCCTCTATGGATTGAGTATGTGTGGGATTTTGTTTTCATGGGGTTTTGATAGTCAAATCCGAGATGACAAATCAATATATGGGGTTTGGACAGTCAAATCTGAGATGACATGTGTCTGCATGAAACATCACAATAGAGACGATATCTATGGAGTTGGAAAAGCGACGTCATGTGAAACGTCATTTGATGGGGTTTGTTGTTTTTCGTTCTCTCGAAAATATAAAGTGGCAACTGCATCGAACGCACCGTCGGAATTTGACCCAAATGTACTAGTGTTAGCATGGAGATGGAAAAGGAAACATAATTTTCTTATGGATATTGTGAACCATACATTCATGTTAGAATTTATCCATTGGTTAACCATAAAACTACACTGACATATCCATAATATATAGAGGACATAATCAAAAGATTATACATACCTAAATGGTGATTTTTCAATTTAGCAATCGAAAATAACAATTCATAAAACATTAAACATAACTAGAATTGATGGCTATATAAACTATGTTGAAAGGAGAAATCACACCTAATCTGATGAACTGGTTGACAGTACAGTTGGAATGGTTGACCCCGTGTGTTTCTACTTATCTGTATGACCCTCTGTTAGTCTTGAGACTCCCTCAATTGACGAAGAAATATCTTAAAGTGCCTGCCAAAATCATTCAACCTCCATAAATATCTAAAAAATCAATACAAATCATATTTGTAGTGCATTATTTACTCTAAGATGCATTTTTACGAGAGTGTCAAAACATAATTGAATGAGATCCTCTTGGTTTCGAGAATAATTTATTGGATCCATGCGTCTAATATTTTATCAAACTGCCTCCCTTGATTTGAAGTAACAATAACGAAGTCAACATTGACTTTGTTGTTGCTTTGTTGGATCGAGGGAGGTTTTCTCCAAGATTAAACGACTCCAATAAATTATTCTCTACTGAACAGGTCCAGCCATGTGAAGACAAAAAATTTTATGGCCCCTCCCCCCACTCACATCACTCTCAATTCCCCAATACCCAACATATAAATCTATTGAAATATTTACAACAAAGACAAACATATATACATACCAATATTCAAAACTATTTACAATGAAATAAAATGTTTCCTTGTTCCATTTGGAGTGAGTGGAATATGGCGAAAATAGATTCTATATTAAATAGTTATTAAAATATTCATGTACATCATCATTTAATACTTTTAGTTGACCTCTACTTCTTATCTCTATAGTTCTGAATCATTTCATCAATATCTACATCTTCGTTCTTTGGGTGCTCTTCAAAATATGATTGTGATTGCATCCTCTCACACAGAGAACACCTAGTCACGAGGTAATCATGGTGTAATGGAGGCTGTTGTGATGAGACATCACATACAAAAGAAAAAAATACAAAATTTAAATGGCCAGTTTTTAAATGTCATTGAAATAGTTCAGTAATATTAAAAAAAACACTTGCAATGTCATTATTTACCTATTGCACTGGTCGACACTATTGGAATGGTTTCCCCCGCATGCTCCTCTTCAATTGTATGAGCCTCAAGTACTACATTCTATGTCATTGAGACCACAAAATTTATAAGGACAATCATAAATGTATAAGTAAAAAAACATCGAAGTGCAAAATTTATAACTACGAAATTACTAAGTATATGATTAAAATACAACCATATTACCGTCATGTGCCATCTCGGTCATAGCACCATCATGGGGTTGCACCCCTATGGAAAATTGGGACTACATGGGAGAACCATATTCTAGTTGCAAACTGTTATCAACGCACTTCTCTCCAATACTAGTGTGTTTGTTGACAATGATGTTTCCCTGATTAAAACAAAGTTTTAAATATTAATAATATCCAACATAATTTTATTATATTAATAATAAAGGTTAAAGTGGATTGAATTTTATTTACCTTATCCTTCAAAGTGGTTCTTGGTATCTACCCCAAGATTTTTCGGTGTTCAACTACATCTTTATAGCCGTACTTGTAACCAAGTTGGAGGTCTTCCTCCATGGTTTTAGTAACAAACTCGTCACCCTGCATTTCACAAGAGTATGTATTTTTAATTTTATTCGTTGCAATTACCTAAAAGTTTTAAGGAGATACAAATAATATATTTAGGTACTTACAATTCGTGACTGCAACTTCAAGTAGATGCCCTGGCCTAGCCTGTGCTAGCCACATTTGGAAAGAGTTGCTTTTGTTTCCTTTGACATGTCAGTCAACCTATCATGAAAAGTTTCAAGTATGCTAATATATACCACAATTTTATTTACATCTAAAAAAAATTGAAGGTATTGAATTGAAATTGTAATTTACCTTATGGGATGAGAGGGTGTTTTTCCTTCATCTGTCAATTTCTTCTCTTTTTCATCCTCAATGAGGGACTTCCACTCCCTCTTTGGAATCATCAGAGGACACTTGTACCTATCATTTTGTTTCAAGTGATTCCTATATGTTTCTTGTGTATATTTTAAATATTGGTGAGTTGCGGTGGTGGCCAAGGTCTTATTAAATGTTTCTACACCAAAAAGGATTTGAAGATAATCCATCAATCCTTTTTTGAGGTTGGAATTCTGGGAATTCCACCTCTCCCGTATGGTGGGACCAAAAATCAACAACTCCTTATTCTCCAAGGACTTATAAAAATCGTTATTCCCTACATGAAAAATGTTTATATTATTATTAATTTAAAAATATTAATTTAGATGATTTATATTTGTCTACATAGAGAACATGAAACAATTAGAATTTTAAAAATTACCTGGGACTTTAACTTTCTTTAACGGAAGCCCTTCCACATTAACTATAAGTGTTCCCTTAAGTGTCCATGTGTTGGTCACACGTATTTCTTTAGGAAAAGAAACTATATAGTTTGTCAAATTATTGGCCTCATCTCTGTCACCACCTATAGAGCCTACATGTATGGTCGCTTCCTCAGTGTGTGTGTCATGGCTCCCACCTAATGGTGTGGAAGGTGGAGATTTGAATAGTTTCATCTTGGAATATATACGAGGGCTTGGGTCGAGGCCATGTGGCGTCTGTGTAGTGCCACTATTACCGAAACCATGCATGTCAGTGTGGATCCAAAAATCGCTATATAAGAAAGAAAACATTTTTTCGTTTAGATAATGTAAAACTAAAAAATCAAGCTTTCATAATTGATCTTATGACATAAAAATAAAACCACTTGAAATTATCATTATTACCTTAGATATATTAAGCCTTGTCATAAATTCTTTGATCCTTTCTTCTACCTCGGGAGTTTGATCTAGAGTATCTAACAAGTTGTTAGAAAAATAGGACCGCAGAGCAATAAAATAAAACAAATGCAGAAACAAAACTCAGAAGATACACAATACAGGAGAGACACAGATTTACGTGGTTCACCCAGTGTGGGCTACGTCCACCAGAGAAATTGCCAGGTCCTTCCTTTATTATTATCTAGCAAATGAAGGGATACAACCTACAGCAAAACCTGTTGTAACTTCCTCTTCTTTCTCTCATAGTCTCCTCTCTCAGAATACAATATTCACCACCATCCATAGCTACGACACATTTCCCTCATAAAGAGGGTTGCCTTCTAGGGAAAAAAACCCTAACATAATCTCTATCGTTAGATCTGTGACCTTATAATGAACGGTCCAGATTTACAATTAAATTACAATATACGTTTACAAGGCAACTTTTGCTTCGAGGGCTTCGCCCTCGAACCCCCGCTGGGGGCCCGCTTTCCCCCAGACTCCCCAGCCTGGGGGATAGGCCCCCCAGACCCCGTAGAGGGGGTACCCCCCCTCTGCACTCCCCCGCGTGGAAGAGTGTACATACTTCTACGGTGTAAATACTTCATGGGGTATAAACACAGCTGAAATCAAGGACCTCTAAATCAGGAAGATAATCAGGCTCCACAACCAACACAAGTGAGCTAGTTCCTTGTTTTCTTTATTGATCATTTTTCTAATTAAACCCATAGGGTTGGGGGATTCATACAAATCCATTTCTCTGAGCAAAACATCATCAACATCATGTTTTGAGGCCTATTTTGATTTACCATAGTCATCCTACCACATTATAGTAAAATTAGAACCATGATCATTATCATGAAAAATAAATTCAAATGTATGAGAAATCCTCCCTCATATTGACATCCAAGGAGGAATTTTATTGTTGATAAAAAAAATAGGACACACTGAGTAAACAGGGTGAAGCTCTCCAATTGGATTAACATTGTAAAGAACATAATGAAAATTATAAAATATAAGAGTCATTGCTTACAGGTTGGGTAAATTAGTATACGTACTGCCCCCATAATAGTAACATATGTATCTATTCGATTCAAATTGTAGTCACTCAATAACTCTTCCCCTACAACTATTTATTTTATTGCACATATGAATACATGGTTTCCTTCACTCATGTCAAATATGCAATTGGGTCACTTATTTGTGGTCGTAGGTCATGTACTATTTATAAACCTTGCAATATTCCCTGGTGCTTTTGGCCTTCCGTCAATATAGATAGTTTCTCCTTTATTTTGATCATTGTCTTTTAGTTGTATATAATTTGCAACCAGGCCATATCTTTGCATATTTTTTTATAGATTGGACTATTCGTATCCAATATTTGTAGATATAATAGGGTCTGACATACTCAATCAATTCAGTTAATCCATCGTAACATACCTTTATACCATCCATGGAAAATATCCCCAAACCATGTAATGACGATGGAGAAATCTAATATACCCTTTCGTTCACACAAAAATCAATGTTTATTTCAGGAAGATCCTTGGGTACCCATCGTTTCACTATATGGTTGTACCTCAAGGGCACCTCGATGTCATCTATGCTCTCATGATCATAAGAACATGATCCCCCTTTCGCAAGAAAAAAATCCATGCGTCTATGGAAATTTCTTCTAATCTGCTCACTTCTAGTTGATCTCCACCTGTTAGACCTACTAGATGTCTCACTTTCCTCTATTCCACCTGAAATCCCCTCACTCAATCAAGATAGATCTGAGAAATACCTGTTTTCTTGTACATCCTATAACACAATCAATGACATAAAGTGACTTTCAGATCTATTTTATGCATGATAATATTTCCCTAGAATGTTGAAACTTGTGGCATAACCTTAATATTTTTTATCTTAAATTGCCTAGTGGATTAGGGTTGTTAAGAAGTGAAATATCATCTACGGTTTCTATTTTTTTATTATATTTCATATCATCCCTAAGGATGTAAATTCTTAGGGACTATATCTGGGAAACTCTAGGAAACAGGTAAATTTTATGAAGTTCAAGACACTAAGTTTCTAATTTAGAATTTCAGCTGAATTTTTAATTGAACATTTTACATAAAAAAATTGTTTTCTAGAGTCAATTAAAAAAAAAACAATCTACTAGAAGGCAACAAGATAATGGTGGTGTTGGATTGATGTCAATGTGGCATCATCATGTATAGTGTTGGGTGGTATAACAATGTGTTTACACAACTAAGTTTTGGAGGTGAATTTTGATTTCTTGGGATTAATTAAATTATTCCATTGGTGTTTGACATTTATTTGTTGAGAAAAACTAGTGCATTTCTTGTATATATTGTTGAACCCTAGTAAGAAGCCCAATGATCACACTTTCAATGTATAGAAGCAATGTATGATTACCATATTCCAATGCAATGGATTGTTAGGATTGGTCATAGGAAAGGGCAGGAGAAACTATGATGATGAGAATGGGAAATAATTCTTTCACTGGAAGAATAGAGAGGTTATGATGTTAATAAATTTGTCCATAACAAATGATAAGTTGCTACAAGTCCAAGATTTGGTAGTGATTACCTTGAAGAGTTTATCTCCTTTTGAAAAAAAAATTGAAACTTTAAATGTCACCAAGGAGATTACTAACATTACATTTAAGTTGTGTAAAAAATTATTAAAAAAGGAAAGATTCAATAAATAGTTTATAAGGAATAGAAAAGCATCCAAAAGTGCCTTTACAGTAAAGAGTAAGGACAAATAAAAGCATAAACTAAAGCAAAACAAAATCATCGATGGAAAACCTAAGTGTTCAAGGAAATATACTAAGAACTTGAAGTGTTTTTACAATGGGATAAAATCATATACTGCACACCACTGAATTGGTACCATGCCAATCACTCCCTTCTTAGGGCCTTTGATCTCAAAGCTAGAGATAATTGGTCACTTCTCGATGAAATGTTGGTACCTATGGATGCCATTATCACCATATTGATCTTTGTGGTTTCTTTCTAGTGTAGCTAGCTAGTGACACCGTGTACTTGGTACTCAAATTAAGAAACACAATTTGAAAATGAACCTATAAATCCTAAAATAAGGATGAATACATATCCATGTGCTTGGTACTCAAATTCTCAAGTTCAGGACACTAAGTTTCTAATTTAGAATTTCAGCATAATTTTTAATTGAACTTTTTACACAAAAGTATGGATGAAGACATCTCCATGTAAAGGCTATGAATGATTAAAGTGAATAATAGTGATGTTAATAGTATGATATATCACTGGAATTTGAAGTTGCAGAAATTCAATATTGGAATTGAATGATGGCGTAAAATGGATTCTAAGGAGATTACAAGGATGAGAAGACCATGTCTAATATTTAGGCCTTATTGAAAGAATACAACAAATTGTTTATGTATATTTTTACTGAAATGAAAGGGATTCAAGAAGAGTTTGGGGAGATCGGGATAGAGTTGTGGCCAGATGCTAATCTTGTTAAGCATCAACCCTATCATCTTAATCCTAGGGTTAAGGAGAAGGTAGAGAAAGAATTTAACATAATACAGTAAATCCGATTAATATTCCGAGTAGATGAATCCAATTAGATCATTCCTATTGTTATTCATAGAAATAAGGACTTTCATGACATTAAGGTTTGTGTGGACTTTAGAAGCTTAAAATCTACTTGTGTGTGAATATACTTTTCCCACTCCTTTTAGTGATGAGGTGATTGATCAAGTTGTACGAAAAGAGGAATATTACTTTATATATTGGTTTTTAAGATATACCAAGTATGAATTGAAAAAGAAGATAGTAAGACCACCTTTACTAGAAAATAAGGATCCTTTGGTTATAATTTTATGCCTTTTGGGCTCAAGAATGCACCAGGTATCTTTTCTCAAGTTGTGATTACAACCTTTAGAGATTTCATTCACAATTTTTTGGAGGTATATATGGATGATTGAATTGTATATAAATTGTTGAAGGAACATATTGGGTTGTTGAAGTTAATGTTTGATAAATGTAGGAAGCTCTAGATCTCCCTAAATTTGAAGAAGTGCATATTCTATGTACCATTTGGAATTTTATTGGGACACATTGTCTGCAAGGAAGGAGTATCGGTGGACCCTTCCATGATTGTTATCATTATGAATCTACTTACACCAAATAATGTTAAATAGATGTAGTCTACTTTGGTACATAATAGCTACTACCAAATTTTCATCTACAACTATGCCTCGATCACAGAGTGATAACAGATCCTCTAGAAAAAATATTGAAGAAATCTAAACTATTCTTGTGGACCCTTGAATGTGAAGCTACTTTTAATATACTCAAACAAAAAATGGCAAGTGCCCTAATTTTGGTTTTTCCTAATTCTAATGTAAAATTTCATGTACATGTAGATTCTTTTTCATAGCATTAGGAGTGGTTCTTGTGGAACCAAGAGAAGGAAATTTAGATTACCCTATATATTTTGCAACTAAGAATATTTCACAAGTTGAGCACAACCACATCACCATATAGCGTGAAAGAATTTCCATGGCTTATTCTCTATAGAAGTTAAGACACTACGTTCTAGGAGGATGCTTTAACTTTTATACAAATCAATTTGCATTGAAATATTTGGTAAATAAGCTTGTTCTAGAGGGTTATATTTGTAGGTGGTTTCTCGTCTTTCAATAATTATCCTTTAAATTTGTGGTTAAACCTAGTAAACATATTGTAAGGATTGATCACCTCTTTAGGCTTGAGTCAAGAGAACTAGGTGGTGCATTGGGTGATAATGTTCTAGATACAAACCATTAAAACTAGAGCCTATCTTGAACTATATAGAGGAGACTGATTCATTTCTAACTATTGGTGTTTCTCCTGAAGATTATTCCACAACTCAAAAGCATCAGTTAATGGTTAGAGTTGTAAATTGTTAGTTAATCGCGGAACAATTATAAAAATTGGGGATTGATGGTATTATTTAGAGATGTGTGATGGATCATTAAAGGAATGATATTATATGGGAATTCCATCAAGGAGTTGCAAGAGGGAATGTTGGAGGAAAAGTAATAGATCACAAGATTTTCCAATCTAGTCTTAGGTGGCCAACAATATTTAAGGGCTCTAAGGAGTATTCTAGAACTTATGATGTCTATAAAAACATAGGTAAACCTTATAGGAGAGATGAACTACCCTTGAATCCAGTAATGGATATACAACCTTTTGAGAAATGAGATATTGAATTTGTGGGGTTTATTAAACCTCCTACTCTCCAATTCTAAAGCTTGATATATCATTACTGCAACTAATTATCTCACTAAATGGGAAAAAGTTGCACCTACATAGGATTTTGTGATTGATAATGTAGCCAAATTTATTTTTGAGAATTTTATCAGAAGGTTTGGTTACCCAAGGAATTTGACCAGTGACTAATGTAGGAACTTATTGAACACCACTATAGCTACTTTGAGTATGGAATTTCTTATATAGCATCATAAAATTATCCCCTATCATCCTTAGGCTAGTGAGACTAGATGATTCTTCAAAACATGATTCATCTCATCTTGCATAGCTTGTTCCCATTTAGGTTGTCCTTGTGCATCTGAGTAAGAGATAGGATCATAAGTCTCAAGAACAAGTGCACAAATATGATGATAGGAACCTCTAACACTACAACCATAGTGGTTTAAGGTGTCGAAGGAGTACCATTGAATATAGTGGGTATGGGAGTTGAAGGACTCCTAGTATATTTTTGACTCGATTCAATACTCATCCTTGTACCATCATGAGTCTTGTAAGTGGAGGTGTATGTACCACATATGATAACTTTACGCATTTTAGAAGGCAAAGAATCAAAATGTAGTGGTAACTATAGCAAGCAGTGAGACCTACAAGGAAGAGGGTCTAGCTCCATGATGACTAAAGACTCATGATATAAAAAAAAAAACCTAAGGCCAGCTAGTAATCAAAGAGCACACCAAAGTAAGATACACAAAAGGCCAATATGCACACAAACCTGATAAAGTCGCTGAAAGGGTCATCCCTCTCTAAAGTAGGTATGCCTCAACCAAGAGGGGTCTGAGACTCCTCTTATAAATATTGGAGGTAACATAATAAATTATAAGGGCCCTCGTGGGCTTAACAACCAGTCGGTCAGATCCCCCTGTAGAGGTAATCCTCCATAAAGGTTGTGTGTTGTCTGACCCTTATCTGACCCAGGGTACTTGAAGAATAACCCCTGCAAGTAACCTATGTGGTACCTAAGTCAAGAAACTAAGAAACCACGATATAGTCGATGCACAGGAGAATAGTCATAAGTCATATCTACCGTATGGGAAGGGTAACAAATCCTGAAACCTCGAAATCACTGCCTCTCATAGAGTTAAAGGTACTAGAAAGACCCCCATATATGAATAGATCCCCAGAAATATATCTGACACTAAGAAGGTATCAGGGGGATATCCCTTCAAACAACCTCACGTGACCTCGTGCTTAACTCCGATGTAAGTGAAGCCTCTTGATATTATCGATTATACAATGGATTTCTCCACTCCCTTAGTCAGGAACATATGTTGATTTAATAGCCTTGGATAATTTTACTCACAAAATCCTATTCCAAGGCTCTAAATCCCAAGCTAGTTTGTGCACCCTAGAAAATAAAATTGTTACTAATCAATTTTAAATTATAAGCGTTACTTTTAGTGGCCTTGCTTACTCAAAAAATTTTGGTCGTGAAACTAATGATGTTATGACTCAACAAGTAAAATAAATGAATATGAACACAATGCAAAGTCCTAAATTCAATTCCCAATAAATGATATGCTTTTCAAAATGCAAATTTCAATTTAGTAGTTCTTAAATTCTAAATAAGATGCAATCTTATTTACATGTACTAATATCAATGATAAAGACCATACATTCATGCTAGAATTTATCCATTGGTGAGCCATACATTCATGTTAGAATTTCAATGTTGGTGAACCACAAACCTACATTGATAGATCCATAATATCTAGAGGACATAATAAAAATATTATACACACCTAAATGGTGATTTCTCAATTTAGCAATCGAACATGAAACAAAAAAATTGAGGTGGTGCTCAATATCACGCCTCATACATGGAGAATAAAAATGTTGTTGTAAATTTGAAACTGTATTTGATGTGAAAAAATTCCCAACAAACTTCAAGAAATGATATTACCAAATCAACAAATCCCTAGGTTCACTTGCAAGTGAGCACATTCTATCAAGCCAATACAAAAGATCTGTATTCATATGAAAATAAACTGAATTAATAATAAGTCTTGTGTAGGTAGTGTGGCATCCTTATTGAATGGTTGCATAAACTTTCTCAAAATTTATGTGTGTATTGTAGAACTCTTGCTAGTGTTCTATATCTCACTTTTTTGTGTTAAGAACTACTGTGAATGCTATTGGTGGTCGACTCGAATAATAGTCTACATTTTTATCTCTTCAATGTAAATGTTTGATAACCAATTGGAATTGTTATAAGAAATTTGATTTCATATGTGATTTGTGCTCATTTTTTCTCTAGGTCTGTAGTGGCTTATGGTTATATTGAATAACAATTTATTTTCCCTATACATAGTGTCTTTACTAGTGAACTACTTAAGCAATGGAGCACATATCTATATCATAACTTCAAAAGTTGTGGATTGTGTCATTGAATGTCTCTAAGTAAAACACAATGAAATGGCATTGTTGTGTCATTGAATGTCTCTAAGTAAAACACGATGAAATGACACTGTTGTGTCATAAAAATACCTATCCCATAGTCATATGCATCATCTTCTATATCAAAATAATGAGAAACATATAGTAGTGTAAGCATAGGTGTAGTGCATAGCTTCAACATCTTCACTTCTTCAAAAACATGATGTTGTTGCACCTTGGTCTAGATGATGAAGCCTTGTTTTCTCAAATTTCCTCTTAAGATTAACACCGTAGGGCTGAACTAGTGAAGGAAAGAGAGGTGAGAGGAAACAACTATTATGAGGGAGGGTAAAATTTGGAAATGCTAACCTACAACTAGTGAGGGAATTAGAGGTGGAATTATCATGAGGTGACATGAAGTGATGGTGTTAAAAGGAACCATCGAAGGCATCGATGATGGTGAGGTGATATTATCAATATTTTGAAAAGGAACCATTGAAGGCACTAATATTAATTGTAAGGTGACATTAGTGAGGGCATGTGCCATTGATTCTAGCTGAAAGGCACCGTTGAAGGCATGAGGTGAATATGTTAGCATGGGGATGGAAAAGGAACCATCATTTTCTTATGGATATGGTGAACCATACATTCATGTTAGAATTTATTCATTTGTGAACTCTTTACTATATCTATTCTCTTCAACATGCTTCATATTTTCGAAGTTACACATTTGGATCAAGGCACACCCTCTTTTACTTGGTATATGATTCAAGGGAACCATATATTTGAGGAGCCATATTTCCTCAACCATACCTAAAAAATGGGAATTTTGAAGTGTGCTATAAAAATTGAAGCTAGCTCTACAATATGAAGGCATGTTGAACCTATTTTAGCAAGTTTTCAGGGCCAAAAACCACTCAAAAAAGATGAAAATTGTAAAACTTAGTTTTTCCCCAAAAAAGATAAATCTAGGATATGTTAAATACTTTTCAAGATTGACATTGATTGGCTTCAAAAATATAATTTCCATCCTCAAATTGTTTAT
Organism: Picea sitchensis; assembly: GCA_010110895.2. Taxonomy (NCBI): domain Eukaryota; kingdom Viridiplantae; phylum Streptophyta; class Pinopsida; order Pinales; family Pinaceae; genus Picea; species Picea sitchensis. Next base: position 162,234 of record SNQJ01S0015803.1, read on the forward strand.
ACAATCTATGATATCTTGGAAAGGTAGTGGGAGGGGGGAATCAATATGTGAATTGGTAGATAATGATTCCCTTGAATAGATCCTTGTCAGTCATACTTAAAACTATGCTCAGATCATACAAGAAATGATAGGAACCTTCCAAGAGAGTATCCAACAAAAATTTTAAGATAAGACAAAACCTAAGCATACGGATTTAAAAAAAAAATTGTCTTAGGGAAATCAAGTAAGAAGAAACAAAAGGAAAGGTCAATCAATCCCAATTTTTAGGGTTATGACACCAATAAAAAACATGGAAAACATTGAACCGTAGGGAATCTGTAAGAAATGAAAACTTGAATGTATTTACTTACAAAAATGAAGGGGCAATATTATATGATTCTAACCTTCTCTGTTAAAGAAAACTCATTATATTGTGTACTCGGAACAAATTAAGGATCCCTGTCATACCTTAACTTTTCCAACCAATTTTGTTTTTTGTCATGATGACTTAGAAGCATCCTCAATGATGCAGGAGTATCTCTAATGAAATCCATAAAGGTGGACGTGGAATTGGAATCGACACCTCAACACATCGGAGGAGCCAAAACCGACCTTAACTATCTTGGTAGCGGTGTAGAGTTTTGAATTATGTGTTAATTAAATTAGAGTGTGTAAAGTCGGGCCACCGTTTGAAATGAAGTAACAATTGTAAATCCTTTACACTGTTGTAATGTGTTACAGGTGTAGGATAATTTCCCGTATTAGTCATTAGGTTGCATTAATTCAGTTGAGTAGGTAACCACTTGAATAGAAGGTAATAGGATTTATATAAAAGGAAGAAGAGCAAGAAATATCTGGGTCCTTAAACAAGTTTCAGTTTGTGTTTGAAGGAGATAACTACTGTAATTATGTTTTCTTCTGAAATGAATAGAGCAGAGGAAATTGAACCAAATACACAGTGTTAATATTGTTTACCATTTGACTGTGTTGTTATGTGTTTGTGAATGTATTATGTTCATAGTGAATGAATGAATAAGTGAATGAGTTCAATTGTTTCTCTTCTATAAGATTATGCAAGGAGTTCATGCAAAGTGAAAGGAGTGCGTGTGATGAATTATTTTTCGACTTAAAAGGTCAGAAGAGATAGCGGGAAAATTTTGTATGCAGAGTGTGCATATTGAGCACAAGGAGTTCATATAGAAGCAAACTTTTGTTAAAGTTTGAAAGCTTAGGAGGTTGAATGTAGAGTATTCTAGGAGGGATTTCGAAAGTCTCTTGAAAAAGACATAGAGTGCAAGTGTGTGCTAGGGATGAGAATTAATATTTATTTACCAAAATTTCAGGAGGAGTAGTGGTTTCAAGTCTCGAGAGGAAACACTTAGAAACATTTCTAAGTTTTGAAGAGTTGAAGTGCTCAAAGTGGAGCACATAAAATTGATGTTCGAAGAAAGAATAAGTATGGAGGATTGAGCGGGAGAAATCCTTCAGGAAAGAATTTTGAAGATTGGATAAGATCGAGGGCTAAGATCCATTCAGGAGGAGCCGAAATATTTCAAGTCGTTAGATCTCAGAGAAGTGGTGCACTAGTTAGTTGCGAGGAGTTATCAAAATTTTGCAAAACCAAAGGATTTGGAAGAAGCAATGTGAAATTCGCGAAAACCTGAAACATAGAATCATGAAATCACTGAGACCATCCATTGAAAGGGGACACGTGGAAAGGGATCAAAATTTCGATGACTCGCGGAGTGGAAAGGTCAAAGGGCGGAGTTGTGAGAATTTGTGAAACATGAAATTGCTATTTGATCACAGTCGTTGGCTAGAGAGCTAGTGTGGACCATTGATCTAATCTAAATATTTCGTAATTTTGGGTATCAGAGGATTGGAAGAACAAAGGTGAATCGCATCGGGAGTTCCAATACACGAAATCCCGACATGCTTGGAAGGATTGGCCCCAGGTCATAGCGAAGGGTCATGTGGATGAAGGATAAGGGAGGAGCTAGCATGCGCTAGGCCCTTGTTGGAATTTTAGGACTCATGAGTTCGAAGGACAAAGAGTCAGTTGACTCATATAGCCAATACACGAAATCATGATGCACCTTTTCGGATAAGCATGTGGTCACAAGGCATGGTCATGTGGAGAATACTTATGCTTAACACTTGTGCATGCAAGTGGACTTTTGCAAAGACCTGTGGATTGTTTTCTGAAAGGTTCCACAAGGGAATCGAAGATTGTTTCATTTTTGTCTTGAGAAGATCCTAGACTAGGAGGTCATGTAGCCCTTGGAGAGGAGGGGATTCTACACCAAGTAGTATTAGAGCCTGAAAAAAATTTGAAGTTGAACTCAGTGTGTTGGAAACAATTGAATCGATGTCGTTGAGGGTATGCATAGGACAACCTATAGCAAACCGTGTTGTAGGAAGAGAAGTGAGAGAATTTCACACAAGGTTGGAAGAAATGGAAGTAATGCAAAGGAGAACATCTGCCGCTGGAGACGTTAGTGATGCAGAGAGTGAAGAAATAGAAGTTAAATAAGCTACAGGGGAATATGCGGGTGATGAACAATTTTTGAAGGTTGTTATGAAGTTGGGAGCCAAATAAAATATAGACACCCCAATATACGATGGTAACTTGGATGTCAAAGAGCTGTTGGAGTGGATAAGGTCCATGGACAAGTATTTCGACTATGAAGATGTCGACGAAGGAAGGAAGGTGAGACATTCTTTCACAATATTAAAGGGACATGCAACACAGTGGTGGGATGAATTGCAGGAAGAAAGGAGAAGAAAAGGAAAACAAAAGATAAATAATTGGGATAGGATGGCAACCAAACTGAAGGCTAAATTCATACCTAGGGATTACCAAATATAGATGTTTAGAAAATTGCAGAACCTAAGACAGAGAGGTATGACAGTGAAAGAGTATACAAAAGAATTTTATAGGCTGGATATTAGGATAGGACAAAGAGAGAAGGATGATGAAAAAGTTTCCAGGTATATGAATGGGTTGAGGTATGAAATTCAGGATGAAATCAACATGATGATTGTGAGGACAGTGGAAGATGTTGATCAGATTCCACTGAAGGCAGAAGAAAAGTTGGCCAGAAACCAGAGTCAACGGAACATAAGCAGAGGCTTAAATAGAGGTAAGGGAGTTGTCTATGATAAGGCACCGAAAGCTAAGGATGAGAATGAGAAATCATATGGTCATTTTGAAGGAGGAGGAAGTTCCCAAAGAAGACTGTTTCGTGGGAGAAATTATTTTCCTCGAGGAAGAGGAAGAAGTAGATGAGGTGGAGTTAAACGTTATGCCTATGGAAATATAGGACATATGTCTTGGGAATGTCTCGAGAGGAAGAGATAATGAGGAGGAGAAGAAAACATTTCTAAAGCCCATAAGAATGTAGAAGCAGAGGCAGTAGAAGGAGGACAAAACCTTATGATGAGGAAAGTTCTTCTAAAGCCAGAGAAAGAAATAGAAGACCCAGTTCAACGAATAAGGTTGTTTAGGACTGCTTGTAAGATGGAGGACAAAGTTTGTAAGATGATTATAGACAGTGGGAGTACTGATAATTTAGTATCTACATAAATGGTGGTTAAGATGAAGTTAGAGACAACTACACACCCAAGTCCATACAAAGTATCGTGGTTGCAGAAAGGACATCAAGTAATGGTAAGTCAACAATGCAAAGTTGAATTTAAAATAAGAGGCTATAAAGATGAGATTCTGTGTGATGTGATTCCCATGGATGTTTTTCATATTTTTTTGGGGAGACCATGGCAGTTTGATAGGAATGTTATTCATGATGGGAGAAAAAATACTTATACTCTGGAAAAGAATGGTAGAACTCACATGTTACTGCCAATAGAGGAGAAGAAAGAAAAGGAAGAAGCCAACACAATAATACTTCTCATGAGTGGGAAGGAACTCTTGAAGGAGATCAAGAAAGATAAAGAAATGCAATTTTTTGTAGTAAGTAAGCCAAGAGTTATCCTTACCAATACTTTTGTGGATGATTTACATGAAGAAATCCAAGAATTGTTGGAGAAATTTGTTGACATAGTAGTGGATGAGTTGCCTCACTCATTACCACCTATTAGGAGTATTAGTCACCATATTGACTTGATTCTAGGAGCCAATTTTCCAAATAAAGCAGTGTATAGGTTGACATCTCGAGAGAATGAAGAAGTTAAGAAGCAAGTTCAGGAGTTGTTGGATAAAGGTTTAGTCGGGGAAAGTCTAAGCCCATGTGCAATGACAACTGTATTGAGTCCAATGAAGGATGGAGGATGGAGAATGTATATAGATTCTAGAGCTATCAACAAGATCACCATCAAGTATAGATTTTTTTTACCCAGGATGGGTGACTTGATGGATTTTTTGAGTAGAGCAAGCTATTTTTCAAAAATATACTTGAAGAGTGGATATCATCAGATAAGAGTGAGAGAGGGAGATGAATGGAAAACAACATTCAAGACAAATGAATGTTTTTTTGAATGGATAGTCATGCCATTTGGATAGAAAAATGCTCCAAGTACATTTATGAGGTTGATGAATGAAGTACTGAAGGACTTCATAGGTAAATTTTTCATTGTATATCTGGATGATATATTAGTTTTCAGCAAAATAGAGGAAGAACATTTAAAGCACTTGACATTAGTGATGAGGAGATTGCAACAAGAAAATTTGTTAATAAACTTAAAGAAATGTTTTTTTATGAATAAATAACTCATATATTTGGGTTTTGTGATCTCTTCAAATGAATTGAAGATGGATCCGGAAAAGGTGAGAGCAATCAAAGAATGTTTGTCACCGAGGAGCATATTTGAGGTGAGGAGTTTCCATGGTTTTGCAAGTTTTTATAGAAAGTTTATCAGAAAGTTTAGTGGTATATGTGCAACCATGATGGACACTATGAAGAAGAAACATAAGTCTTTTCATTGGACAAAGGAGGCTGAGAAAGCTTCAGAGTGTTGAAAAAGAAGATAACAGAACAACCAGTTCTAGTTTTACCAGATTTTGGAAGGACATTACAGGTGAGGTGTGATGCAAGTGGAATAGCCATTGGAGAAGTTTTGAGTCAAGATAATAGGCCAGTTGCTTATTTGAGTGAGAATTTGAACGATGATAAGGAGAAATATTCTACGTATGACAAGGAATTTTATGCAGTGATTCAAGATTTGAAAAAATGGAGACATTATTTAATTCCAAAAGAGTTTGTCTTGTATAGTGATAATCAAGCTTTACATTTTATTACTAGGCAAGAGAAGTTGAATCAGAGACATGCTAAGTGGGTAGAATTTATGCATAATTTTACTTTTGTCATTAAACATATTTCTGGAAGTGCTAAAAAAGTTGCAGATGCTTTGAGCAGGAGAAGTTTAGTTATACATGAATTTCAAGTGAAGACCTTAGGGTTTGAGCACCTTAAGGAAATGTATCAGGAAGATCCATATTTTAAGGAGGCTTATGAAGCATATGAAAATCCTTTTTTGAGGGATAACAAATCATGGTCATAATATTTGATCCAGGATGGATTGTTTTTTAAAGGAAGCCAATTCTGCATACCAAGATGTTCAATGCGGGATAGTTTGTTAAAAGAAAAACATAGTGGAGGTTTAGCCGGACATTTTGGTCATGAAAAAACATTTGCGCAGTTGAATAGTTTGTATTATTGGCCAGGTATGAGGGAAGATGTGAATAAATTTGTAGACCGATGTAAGATTTTTCAACATGCAAAAGGGAAGAGACAAAACATTGGTTTGTATCAGTCATTGCATGTTCCTGAAAGGCCTTGGGATGCAATTAGTATGGATTTTGTATTGGGATTACAAAGAACCTAGAAGAGAAGTGATTCCATATTTGTTGTGGTCGATAGATTTTCTCACATGGAACATTTCGTAACATGCCATAAAACAAATGATTCTACACACATAGCCAATTTGTTTTTCAGGGAAGTTGTGAGATTACATGGATTGCCTAGAAGCATAGTTTCAGACAGGGACACTAAGTTCATGGGACATTTTTGGAGGAATCTATGGAAGAGGCTGGGAACTAACTTATCCTTTAGTTCAACATATCACCCTCAAACAAACAGACAGACTGTAGTGGTGAACAAGAGTATGGGAAATTTGTTAAGGAGTTTAGTCACTGAACAAGGTCATCAATGGGATCAAATTCTGGCACAAGTATAATTTGCATTTAACAATTCAGTTAATAGGAGCACTGGAAAAAGTCCATTCGAGATAGTATATGGAAGACAGTCAAGAGGGGTTGCATAATTGAGGGAATTGAAACAAGATGAATTCAGGAGCGCTAGAGCAGAAGATTTTTCTACAGAAATGCAAAGACTTCATGATCAAGTTAAGAGGTAGATACGGGATAGTAATCAAAAGTATAAGGACAGAGTTGAACCGAAAAGAAGGGAAGTTCAATTTGAAGTTCAATTTGAAGTGGGATATGAAGTTTTATCTCATTTGAGAAAGGAGAGGTTTCCAGGAGGAACATACAATAAGTTGAAGATGAAGAATATAGGACCATGCAAGATCCTTAGGAAATTTGCAGAAAATGCGTATGAGATTAAGTTGCCAGACAATCTTGGGATATCACTGATATTCAATGTTGCATATTTGTATCCTTATAACAGAGATTACACAGAAGAATTGGATGATCAAGAAGAGATTCAGTGGGAAGAACATATGCCTATAGTAGAAAAACCTCAGATGGAGAAAATTTTAGAGCACAGAGTTGGAAGGAAAACTAGAAGAAAGATGTATCCTGAATATTTGGTAAAATGGAAGGATCACCCAATAGAATATTTGAATTGGGTAACTGAACCTGATATTTTGAAGCATGGAAAAATAGTGCGAGATCTCATGGAAAAGATTCCATGAATATTTTGGCAAGAGGAGTATGATGCAGGAGCATCGCTATAGAAATCCAAAAAGGTCAATGTGGAATTGGAATCAACACCTCAACACATCAGAGGAGCCAAAACCGACCTTAACTAGCTTGGTAGCGGTGTAGAGTTTTGAATTTTGTGTTAATTAAATTAGAGTGTGTAAAGTTGGGCCACTGTTTGAAATGAAAAAAAAATTGTAAATCATTTACATGACTATAATGCATTACAGGTGTAGGATAATTGCCCGTATTGGTCATTAGGTTTCATTAATTCAGTTGAGTAGGTAACCGCTTGAATAGAAGGTACTAGGATTTAGATAGAAGGAAGAAGAGCAAGAAAGCTCTAGGTCCTTAGACAAGTTTCAGTTTGTGTCTGAAGGAGATA
>SNQJ01S0015803.1:173095-183846 GCA_010110895.2 Picea sitchensis
GTTTCTTAAAATTAACTTTAGATGGAGAGATATATGAGATGGGCAATTTGAACATGGACATCCCAATCTAGTCTTACACGAGAATTTTGAATGGTTCAATTGGATTGTATTTTCATGTAATAACTTCAACAAGTAATAATTGTATAGTCTTAACATTCATGTATACATTCGTAATTTGGATGACAAGATCTTGCATAATAAAGGTAAGAAAAAGTTCTCTAGTATTCCATCCACTAAGAAAGGTAAGAAAAAGGTCAATGAGGAGGATGTGGTTATTGGGAAAAAAGGTCACAAGGTGCTCATATGTGAGTACATGGCCTTATAAAGAGTCCCACATCGTCAACTAACCAGGGTCCTTTGGCATGAGCTATGATGGTGTCATCTCCACAATGAGAAATTCTATAATGAAGAAAATTATAACATGGGTACTCAATAATACATTATATCCTTTAGGAAATATCCATAATATTTGGAGATCCAAGATTGGAGATATTTTTTTTTATCCATAAGCCACATGGAAGAAACCTTCATAATGTAAAAGGATGACCAAGTTGAGGGTTTACCTAAACGAAAGAAATTCTTAAAGGGGGTGACCTTCCCATGAGAGGAGGATCCTTTAAGGATGTTGATACGTTATATCTACATGTTGAAACCCTCAAATACTAGTCAATAAGGGAGTAATGTTATATGAAATTGAAAGAACTTCAAGACTACCAGCTTTTTTGAACAACCATGGATGAGTATAAAAAATCATAGATTCTATCAATATTCTAGGGTTACTTCAACCGTTACACTACCCAATCAAATATGGGAAGAGATATTAATGTATTTCATAATAGTATTACCAAAATTAGAAGATAAGGATCCAATTTGTTTGGTTGGGGATAGACTCAAAAAATTATGGAACTCAAAGTTCATATAGTGGAAGCCAAGAGGAAAACATTTTCATGAATGAAATTCATAGGCTTTGTGGATTTGCTAAGGTAATAGGAAGTGATAAAGATAAAAAATTCATAAGAAAAAATTGAAAGGGTTTATGGAATATAATAGGAACAACATTATCCATGACTTCAATATATCATCCGCAAACAAATGGTCGAACTAAAATATTTAACTAATGTTTCAAGGATTATCTTCATTGCTATTCTTCACGGAAAAACAAATCAATGGGTTAAGTGTATTCCTCTAGAAAAATGGTGGTATAATATGACCTATCACATAGCTATTAGTATGTATCCATTTCACTATCTTTGTTGATATCCATCTCTTAGTAATGCATCTTATTTTGAAGGCCATACCAAAGTATAGGTAGTAAACTCACATATTGAGAAGACTTGAGAAAATTTGCAAATAATTAAATAAACCCTTCAAATGTCCTATAATATGATGAAGTAGCAAGTAGATCAACATTGTAGTGAAATAAAATTTGAGGTGGGGGATTGGTTATATATGTGGCTCCAACCATATAAGTAATTCAATATCAAACAAAAGAACAATAAAAAACTAGCTCCAAAATTTTATGGACCCTACAAGATCATTTGCAAGATCATAGAAGTGGCTTATGAGTTATATTTTGCTTACTCAAGTATTCATAAGATTTTTCATTTTGGGTGGACTATTCTAGTATATATTAAACTTACAAGACTAGATGAAGAAGGAACATTGATTCATAAACTAGAATAATTTATAGGTTGATGATGTCTTTATATTCAAAATACAAAAATTACAGAGTACCTAATCAAGTGGAAGAACATGGATCTAGAAGGAGATGCATGGGAAGATGAGAAATTCATGAAGAAAAACCATCCATCAAAATCGGTAAGGAAAAATATTTTTGAGGCGGGGGACTATGTGAGGGTCATAACCCACATTCACTATTATTATTAGTTATAGTTAGGTCAAGTACATAGTGTGTATGATACATCATGCCACCTTTATCTCCTATTTATAAATCTAGGAGACCTATTTGAGTATTTGACTCATATTGTGCATTTGAACATCTTGTAATTGGAGTCTATTCTCTCAAAGTGTCTTTTTATTTTCTCATTCACTTGTTCTAGGTCCAACATTACTAAAATTGGTGTCAATTGATGTTAAATGGGTTATTTGGTACATAATAGTGTTCCCATTATGGAGGATAGAGAAGGATATATTCTTGTGTACTTTTGGGATGTGACTACAGGTGCCAAGGAGGACTTACTAGTTTTAAGGCTAGCTTGTTGATGATATTTGGTGGAGTGACTAGCTTTTGTTAGGAGTGATTCTTGGATAGGGGGAGTTTGTAGCTAGGGATTTCTTATGGTTTACCTAGCTAGCGTTGGAGAGATTTACTTGTACCATCTTGGATTGAGTTTTTGATATGCATGTGTGCTTCATATTATATGTGTGTGTGTGTGTGTGTGAATTATTCAAGGTATCCAAATTTTGTGTAGTCGTAGATTTGAATTTTTTAGCTTATGTTATATTCATGATTGAATAGATTTTAGTGTTGGTTATGTTAGCACCCTGATTTTCATAGCTAAGGATAGAGGTTTCTTAGAAATTTGAAAAGGCATGCCTGTTAGCACCAATGTTGTTTTTATGCTTGGAATCATCTAACATCTCTATGGGTTGGTTTCAAAGGGAAGTTTTATCATTTATTATTTCATTTCCATTTGCAAATGCATGCTGCAAAATTCATTGTGCGCTGAAAAATGTTCTACGTGCCACGCAGAGGATGCTGTCGCACAGAGAATTGTGTCGCGCAAAGGAAGTTGTCACGCAGAGGATGTTGTCGCGCAGAGGATGTTGTCACGCATAGGATGTTGACGTCCAGAGGATGTTTTCGCACAGAGAATGTTGTCACGCAAAGGACATTTTCGCGTAGAGGATTTTTTCACTCATAGGATGCTATCGCGTAGAGTATGTTGTCGTGCATAGGATTTTCATGCACACAGGCTACAAGGTGCACTGCGTAAATGAATGGTTTAGTAGTCAACTTCAAGATCACGTTCTGACCAAATGGAGAGGAATTTTGAAAATCCTCGAGAGGTTTTTGTCAAGGACAAAACAAGTAATAAAAACCACTCTCATATTTGAAAACCGTTTCATATTTTTGGAGATTCGAAGGAATCGTTGAGCCCTATTTTTCAGTTTTCATGATTTCATGTCCAAGACATGTTTTTTTGACACGTATTCTGGCCAGTTGGAGATGAATTTAAAGAAACAAAGATGATGTTCTCTTTATAAGAGGATTAAATACAAAAACCGCTCTCATTTTTGAAAAATAGTTTTTTATTCGTGAGATATGATGTCATAGTTAACATCTATTTTCCCAGTTTGTTGCACAATCTGCTTCGTTTTTATTATAGGTTATTTTTGCATAGAAGACTTGTTGTGTAGGGGTGACAAAGTGTCCAACAATTCACATGGTGACTTATCACAACCATATGGTCTAATTTTTATCATGATCAATGATTTTAAATAATATTTTGGTTACGATTATGATTTGGCAAAGTCGGGTTTTCTATTTTTAGTAAATTCATTGAAGTTATTGTTCTCTTTAAAAGAAATCAGATCCATGATTCTAGGGGAGGGTAGTTCAATCCTAGAAGCGAAGGGTGACATTAGTTTTCGATACATGGGAATCATTTTCATGTAATCTAGGTTGATTGACAAAACAATGTAGACAATGACTATTGAATGTAGCTTTCGAATTCGATTGAAACTTAATGCAAAGGTCTTAAAACTTTGACGAAAAGATTATGACGATGGTAGTTTGATGTATTGTATTCTCTCTTTCTGTACGTGCTTTATCGTGTTCTTTACATTTATATATTTATTTTTGTATAAATAGGAACGTGATTCAGATCTATAATTCACCACGCGGTGCTCTAGATTTGTGTCATTTAGATGGTTGTGATTCTTCTAAAATTGAACTCCGAATTCATACCCTATGGTACTCTAAGTTTATTTATGTGTTTTTCTCCCACCACACACACAACATTTTTTAACTGAAAGACTATTTCTTATTTATTATTTATCCTCTCAAGTTCAGTCACTAAGTCATTTGTTTCTATCGTTTTATTGAATTGAATCCATAGCCCAAGGTCTTACTTTTCTTTCACCAATAGAACCATAAATATTGTGACAAAGTGTTAAATCTAGCCGATATTTTAAATCCATAACTTTTACAGAGACAAAGTCTCAGAGAGAGCCCTCTCCAGGTTGGAAAGGCTTGTTTCCGGCCTCAAAGTTGGTTTGTAGGTTGCCTTTGTCATTTGTTTCTCATCTAAACGAAGTTTACAGAGAGGTAACATTATGACGTCATTATCGAGGACGATTGCTATTATTTTCCTCGGGAAGAACGACACTGTTTTAGTTCTAAGGTATGAGAGTAGCAGACACTTAGGCACATATTGGTTGTATTTATTCTCTGGTGACTCCACACATCATAAAATCAGTTTGAAGGTTATTCCACTGGCATAAGAATCCAGAGCTAAAGTTTTCACGACAACTTCATTGTTCAAAAAGATCGGGGTATGAAGAGTTTCTTGTCTTTATAATGGAAATATTATATTTCAATCTAGGTACTTCATCAAAAAGAACAACAAGGTTGGTGGTAGACCTTGTTTCTGTTCAAAATTTCATAAATTGGATTGATATATCTCCTAAGAATTATTGGTGTGGAGATATTCGTTCTTCATTATTATCTTATTTGGATTCCTGTCATATCTTTAGTCAAGAAGATAAGTTAGAATTTTTACAGAGACTTATTATGGAAATTGATATAGAAAAAGAAACACAAAGGATATCCCAAGATTCATCTCCTTTTGAATAATTTTCTAACCAACAACAAGAAAAGTATGAATTAAAAACAGATGAAGCACTATTAACTCATTGAGAACAATATAAAAGAGGGTATGAGGCTACAATGTCTCACTATTACAGGCATTATGATCTTAGGCCCGAGGTTAGTAGTACAAATTTCATCCTGCCAATAGAAGATGAATCTTCATTCAATAAACATTCCTCATGTTGAAATAAATATGTTGTTCAAAAACAAAATTGACATAGAAAATGTGAAAAGCCAGAGAGAACCATTTAAATATGATCTCATTGTTGGTTATAAAGAAGTAATAATTGTTTCTTCTCTGAAGGATCCTTTTGCAACTCTGTTGAAGTCTTCAATCGAGATGAGCTATGTAATATTTGAACATGAGTACAATTTCAAATGGTGGAATGACTTGTCATAATTCAATTTTGACTTTATGACTAGAGGAATTGAAAGCAGACTACAGTCAAGAAACCATTTTCATGACTGGATTCATTGGAAATATGAGATTACTTGATTTTACATTTGTTCTTAGTAAAGTAGGGTAGGTAGGAGTATGAATAAGATTGGTTCTATGAGCATTTCTTTCAGCAATATACAATTTTCATTTTCAATAGTTTCCATATTTCAGTTTGGAGCACATATAGTTTTGGGTTTTCAGCGGATATAGGTGACAGGTCAAAGAATAATTTTCAATGATTCAGGAATAGCCTAATGGATAAGGCACATGGTCTACTATTCTTTGCTACCTCACAGGGAGGATAACATCCTAATTGGATCCAGTTGTTAGTGTTCGACAACACAGGTATTCCAATAGAGGACGAACACCTTCAATAACCACTCACATAACCAGATCAAATATCAACACACCGATGTTTTCATGTGGTAAAACCCCTAGGGGGAAACATCCACGGCCCCAACCAACGCGACCACTTGGAGAAGTTTATTAATGTAAAGAAAAATATTACAGAGAGATTTTACAAGAGATTTTTTTACAATCGATCATCGGAAAATGACCCCCCATGATCTTTAAATAGAGATCATGGACCAATCAGATTTTAATCCATAGATCAATGGTTGTTAACATCGAGGAGAGTATGAATCATTGGATCACTCTACATCGAGAAAATATCGTGACCGCCATATTTCCTAACTACAAATGCATACTAATGCATACTAAAGAAACACACTAAGAAAAACACTTTTACCTAACGACATATTAGACCAAGTAGATCTTAACTAATTCCTAAGTGTCTAAATATCCTAACATCCCCCCTTAAGAAAAACTTGGGATAGGATTGAATTGTTTACAATAGTGACACGATAAGAGAAGGAAGGAGGCATTAGATCCTATCCCCTGTTAATGACAACTTCATGAACTCCTAACATAGATCGAAGTTTGGAAACTTCACTTCTGTAAGAGACTTTGTGAAAATGTCTGCAACTTGATCTTCTGTAGGGAAAAAGAGTCCTTCAATAACTTGATCATGAATTATCTTTCTGATGAAGTGAATGTGTATCTCTATGTGTTTTCTACACTGATGTTGAACTAGGTATTTGACGAAATTTTATGGCACTCTGATTGTCACACCAAAGGTTGGTCAAATGCTGGTGCTGGAATCCAAACTCTGAAAGGATCTTTCGAAGCCACAGGGCTTCCTAACTAGCATTTATCGATGCTTAGTACTCTGCTTCTACTGAAGAAAGTGCAATAGCATGTTTTTTTATTACAGGCCCAAGTGAAAGGTCCCGAACGAAGTATGAAAACATAACCTGTAGTAGACTTTCGCTCATCAGGGTCATCGGCCCAATCTGAATCAGTGAAACCAACCAATAAAGGATTCCCCCCTAAATTGTAATGTATCCCAGACTAAAATATACCACGAATATAACAAAGTATCCTTTTAGATTCTTTCCAATGGCTTTCATGGGGTGTTTTCATATACCGGGCAACAAGACCAACAACAAAGGAAATATTAGGACGGGTATGAGTCAAGTATAAGAGGCTACAAACTAACCGAAGGTACAGGGTGGCATCAACTTCAGGAGAAGTACAGGTGGTAGTACGTTTGACTCCAGACTGGAAGGGAGAAGGGGTTGGTTTATAATCATCCATGTGAAAGCAAGGAAGAAGCTTACAAGCATACTTAGATTGGGAAAGAAAAATTCCTTCATTGGTTTGCAAAACTTGGAGGCCAAGGAAATAGTGCAAAAATCCTAAGTCTATCATTTCAAATTTCTTCTTAAGGCTAGTTTTCACATGGTTTAAAAGTTTTGAGTCACTACCAGTGTTAAGCCCTAAATAGTGGCTCATTACCCCTTAATTGGGGCATATTACATTAGTAATGTTGTTTTATTTATGTCGGCTTTATTCCATTAGTTGTAATTATACCTCCTAGTCTCCTATATATACTAAGGAGACATTTTCGTTTTGAATCATCTTGGAATTAAACATTTATGTGGGCATAAGGAGGTTTCCCCCTTGAAGAGGCTTATTATCTGAATTTTTCTCTTTTTCAAGGCATTGATTACTTATTTTGAGGTTTTTCTATGCTATATTGATATTTGGTTCCTAACATATGGTATTAGAGCTCAAGGTCTAGGGGTTTCACTGATACATCTGAGACACCTTGGAATTTTATCTATAAATGATTTTCTACAATGTTTCAGAAGGAATGGCTTGGAGGATATTAAGTAGACGGATCAAGGTACGTTGGGTTAAAATTTCATCTCTTGAGGCCTTATACTTTCAGAGATACAACCTGTGCAAGATAGGGTTCTGGAATAATCTTGAACTATGTCATTGCAAAATTTTCTCTATAAAAACGTTTATGCAATGTTTCAGACCCTAAAATCCAGAGGATATTCATAGAAATTAGTAAGGTATCTATGGTAAATTTGTTATCTTCTGGGTCATCTTTCATTTGTAGATACACCCTGTGGAAGATAGGGTATCTCACTAGTCCTATTGAGTAGTCTCAAGAAGGTGTTCCAGGTAAAACAATCATAACTTCTTCCTAGAGTATCCAAATTGTGTGAGACTGGTTGTATTGGATAGTAGACAGTCTGTAGTATTTTTGGTATGAGTTTTAGAATTATATATCAATTATTTTGTGCGGGGCACACTATACTACTCACAGATCTCAATTATTAGAACCCAATCAATTTATACTACTCACAAGATTTATATGAGTTTTAGAATTGTATATCAATTAGAATTGTATATCAATTATTTTGAAGGAAAGAGTGTCATCGTGGTGATTATTGATAGACTGACCAAGTACGCACACTTTTGTGCACTCTCTCATCCCTTCAAAGCTAGTACAATTGCCACTGCATTCATGTAGACAGTTCAAAAGCTACACGGAAACCCAAAGATTATTGTAAGTGACAGAGATCCCATCTTCACTGGACATTTTTGGACAGAATTATTTTCTTGTTTGGGTACTCAATTGGCTCATAGCTCATCCTATCATCCTCAATCTGATGGACAAACTAAGATAGTGGACAAATGTTTGGAAGGATACCTTTGTTTCTTTGTCTCTAATAAACAAACACAATGGTTCAAATGGTTACCCTTGGTAGAATGGTGGTATCACACTTCCTTTCATACTGCAACAAAAATGACACCATTTATGGCACTCTATGGATACCACCCTCCTTCCATCACTTCTCATCTAAGATAAAAATCTAAGGTTCAAGCATTGGAATGTCACATCGAGCATAAAAAAAGAGTTCTACAAATATTAAAGGACAACCTGACCATGGCACAGAATCGCATGAAACAACAAGAAGATCAACATCGTAGTGAAAGAATTTTTGAAGTAGGGGATTAGTTGTTTTTAAGACTACAACCATATAAACAGATGTCGCTCAAGCAAGACAAGAAGGATAATAAATTATCACCAAAGTACTATGGCCCTTATAAGGTGTTGCAAAAGATTTGTACTATGGAATACAAGTTGGAGTTGCTTGCATCTTCACGAGTACACCCAATTTTCCATGTTTCATGATTAAAGAAGGCTATAGGGGACAAGATCCCAATTCAAAATATATTTCCAAAACTTGATGAGGAAGGAAAAATCATATTGGAGCCTAAATCCATCACTGACACAAGAATTCGCCGACTGAGGAATAGATCCATTTCAAAGTATCTCATTAAATGGAGGAAACTATTGACTGAAGATTCCACTTGGGAAGATGAGTGTTTTATACAGAAGCATACAGATTTACTCAATCATTATGGACAACACTTGTCTCAAGGGGCGGGGCATGTTAAGCCCTAAATAGTGGCTCATTACCCCTTAACTGGGGCATATTACATTAGTAATGTGATTTTATTTATGTCGGCTTTATTCCATTAGTTGTAATTATACCTCATAGTCTCTTATATATACCAAGGAGACATTTTCATTTTGAATCATCTTGGAATTGAACGTTTATGTGGGCATAAGGAGGTTGCCCCCTCAAAGAGGCTTATTATCTGAATTTCTCTCTTTTTGAAGCCATCAATTACTTATTCTGAGGTTTTTCTATGCTACATTGATATTTGGTTCCTAACAACCAGTAAGGATAAGGTCATCAACATAAAGGACAAGGATTATGAGATGGATTCCTACTTTCTTGGTATAGACATTAGGATCAAAATGGCATCTAGAGAATTTAGTGGAAATAAGAAAGGTTCCAATTTTGGCATACCAAGCTCGAGGAGCTTGCTTGAGACCATAAAGAGATTTCTTAAGGAGACAAACAAGGCTAGAGTCATTCTGGCCATAGCCAGGAGGTTGTTCCATGCATATTTCTTCTTACAAATCTCCATGCAAGAAGGCAGATTTAACATCCATTTGATGGACCTCCCATTTATGTGAGGCAACAAGGGCAAGAAAAAGGTGTATGGAATTCATTTTGACTACATGGGAAAAGGTTTCATGATAGTCAATTCCTTCAACTTAGAAAAATCCTTTGGCAACTAAACGAGCCTTGTGTCTTTCAACACTTCCATATGATGCATACTTAGTTCTGTAGACCCATTTACATCTAACAAGTTTTATTCCTTTTGGAAGAAGTACAATATCCCAAGTATCATTTGCCACTAAAGAATGATACTCTTCATTCATTGTTGTATCCCAATATGGATGACCTGAAGCTTCTGCAAATGTCTCTAGATCATGAGTTTCTAAGACTTGAGACAAAAGAGAAGAGACTCGCTGGAACTATGAACATGTCTAACGCTGATCTGAAGGATCATGGACAAGATCACCAGTTGCTTCTTGTGTTGAACATACCCATCTAGGAAGTGGTGGAGATGGTGATCGTTCAGGTTCAAAGGACTCATCTGGAGGACTGTGAGCAGGGGGAGGTAGATTTTCATCCTCACTGTCATCATTTGAAGAAGAAACTAGATCATAATAAGGCACAAATGCTGAATATGGCTCGCAGGCCAAAGAAGGCACAACCGTCGAATTAGGCTCACAGGCCAAAGAAGGCACAAATGTCAAATTAGGCTCGCAGGTCAAGAGATTTTCATCAAATTTAACATCTCTTCTAATAATAATTTCATTCCAATGTGATTGAAGAAGTCTGTAACCTTTGACATCTTTAAAATAACCAACAAATATACACTTCTCACTTTTAGGCTGCAATGCTTTCCTTTTCTCATCAGGAATGTGAGCCCATGCTATACTGCAAAATACATGGAAGTGACTTACATTTGGTTTAATTTTAGTCCAAGCTTCTTCTAGTGTTATATTTTTAAGATCCTTTGTGAGAGTGCGATTTACTATGTCAATTGCATAGTGTTGGGACTCAGAAATGTCATATTTTCATCCACCTTTCCCTTCACTATTCCTTACATTTCATCGCCCCATTAAACCTTCATCATACCATTTTCATAAATACATTTGGGTTTCACATTATTATTTTCCACTTTATTCATTTT
>SNQJ01S0015803.1:213049-229242 GCA_010110895.2 Picea sitchensis
TATATTCCTTTTTACCATTAACACCACGTATTTTAATTAATTTATTCCCTTTCTTCACTTTACCCCCTTTAATTTTAAGAAGACTTTAATTAACACCTAGGAGGGTTTTAGTTTACGCCCTTATGTTTATTTTTGTAGGATCGTTTCTTAGGGCTTGTCAAAATTTTATCTTAGAGATGTTTTAAATTTTAGGTTTAGATTCGAACTGAATGACAATCAATTAGGGGAGTCATTTTGAGAATTTCTAAAGGCATTTAGGTCTCAAGGTCATCCAGGTTTGTCTCATCATCACCATCAATGCGACGTGCCCTTCAGGACGCACTACGTGCTCCAAGGGTGCCACTCGCCTCGTTTGCTTTTGTTGCACGACGTGCCCTTCAGGATGCACCACGTGCTCCAAGGGTGCCACTCACTTCGTTTTCTTCTATTGCGCGACGTGCCCTTCAGGATGCACCACGTGCTCCAAGGGTGCCACTCGCTGACTTGACTGATTGGTAGACATCTATAACCCATGGAGTCAACACTCCACCAGGTGAACTTGTGGGAGACTAAGGGCTCTAAGGAATAATGCCCCCACCTTATTGTGCACCCCTTAGAATCATCGTGAGCGACTGTCGCAGTCTGCCCTCACAGCATCGTGGATCCTCTCGAACTAGGTAATCGTTAACCTACAGTTCGAGCCACGGCGAGAGTGCTAGTAGGCTGTGGCAGGGCTACTGTCCACACCTCTCCCTCAACCTCTCTGGAACTCGTGTGTGGCCCCTTTACTCCATATGTGAGTCTGGTCGGAAAGCTATCGTCAGCCTGTATCATCAACCATCATGTCAGAACATGTCAACAACATATCATCAATCAATATATATCATGGTAAATAAAACAACTCAAACAGCACACTCCCTGACTCAATCCGGAGTCCAAGGGTTCTGTCGATGCCTCTGCATCCTCCAAGTCAAAAACCCTGCACACTCAAATAAACCGAGTCAATAGCACCTATCTACATCAAGTAGTAAAACATCATGTCGTCTATCAGAACACATCATAAACAAGCATAAATGTAGTATTATCAAAAAAGTCTAGATCACTTGCGAGCAAGTGTCCTCAAAGAATAAGTTTTGTAAGTGCGCCAGAGCGGGATGTTACATTTTGGTTGATAAAACTTTGTGTGTTGGAATGATAAACCCCAGTGTTATAGAATGGTAAATATCTGCGACTTTTCAACGATATTTTGCAATGTTTTAATGGAAAATCTTTGCATTTTTTTTTATGATGTCCAACATTGAGAAATGGTAATCCTCTTTGTTTTTTTTTTATTATTCCAGCATTGATATGGTAACCTCTGGTTTTTTTTTATTGTTGGATCACCACATTCACACCCATTTCTCAAGGTTTTTAACACAACATGTTCCCCACAAATTTCTGAGCCATTACTCGGATCTTATACAACAAAATCACCCTTTCTTTTTACCCAACAATTCCATCTTTTAACCCAATGATTTCATTGTTGTTGTATTTGAGTTTGATGAACCACGAAGTTAAGAACAATTTCATGGTTGTTGTACATGTGATTGATGAACCATGAAGTTAACAACGATTTCATGGTTGTTGTACTTGTGTTTTGATGAACCACGAATTTAACACCATTTTCATTGTTGTTGTACCTGCGTTTTTATGATTTGTCTACGTTGCTACATGATTCCCAACTTTTTCTTGTTAAAACCATGTGTTTTATATTCAAGCATAGATGATTTTTTGTATATATCCAAAATCATATTGATTTAAAGATAAACGGGAATAACCTGATATAGTGATTATTTCTTGATGAATTGACTCTGGATATAGTCTTCTGTATTAATTTCTATTTGTTTTAAAAAAAATGTGTTAAGCTTCAAACTTGAATATCAATAAGATCAGTTAAATATTTATCAATATATTTCCAATTGACTTCAGGATTGATCAATATTTCTATTAATTAGTGTGAATTTCAAGTGGTAGAATCTTGACTTGGAACTTCTAACATAAACATTGAAATGATACATTCTATACTAAAAGAAAAATAAGGAATAAACATTACTTATACTCGCAGTAATCGGGTGATTTCGATGAAAGTTTATTTTTCTACCTTTATTTTGAGAACCATGCTTTACTCATGTTCTATCCTAATAGATTTATTCGACTCAATAATTTTTCTACTTGGGAAAATTCTACATGTTCAATCAAGTGTTTGTTCAAGTTTTCCTAATTCGAATTAAAGGCATTGCACCTACTCGTTATCCCATGCTACTATGTAATACTGGTACAAGGACCTTTGCTTCATCAAACCTTCCTTGTTTCTTCTATCAGAACTTGAGACGAATGTTCTCGAATACAATTTTCAATACTGATCGGCATATCATGAGAAATTAAGATTCTAAAAGTACCTGGGTTAAGTCTCATATTCACAAATCATGTTCCATATCAAACTGTTGATGGGACTACTGTACTCTTCTTGAAAATCTACTTGATCTCTTATCTAATGGCCTGATTTTATTGTTGGATAGCATTTGGTTAGATAGCATATTGTTTATAGAATTTTATTATTAGATAGCATATTATGGTTAGATAGCGTATATGTGTTAAACAACAATTTATCATTTTGACAACGTTCTGAATAGACCACATTATATTTGACAAGGATTTTAATTATATTTTATGACAGTGCTAATTGATGTAGACAACGACTTTATTGTTTTTCACAACATTTTAGTTATGCTTTTTACTATTCTTTAGTTACGAATTTAATAATAATAGAAAACAAATTTAATAAGAGACAACGAATTTATTTATGGTTGAGAACACAACAAATTTATGGCTAAGTAACATTGAAACACAATGAATCATTACACAACGATATTGCTGGCATAGACTAATTTCGTAGAGTTTTTAATTTCCATTTGAAATGAATTATTACACAACAATTTTGTTGGCATAGATTAAATTAGTATAGTTTTTAATTCTCATTTGAAATGTATTTAACATAACAAATATTAATGGACCAAAATATTATTATGGGAAAACAATATCATTGTTAGACATAGATTTATTAATGGACAACAACCCTGATTGATTGACAACAAATATTAATAGACAGAGACATAATTAACAGACAATGATATTAATGTTAAATAGTGATTTCATTATAGATACCAAAAGGGAATAATTCATTGATGGCTAACAGTGTCCTTTAATTGATGTAATTTTTCATTAGATTTTGTTGTGCCAAGAATTTAATGTGATGTATGATTGTATAGTAGTCAAATTTCCTTTGTGTCTTGTTGACTCGTCGATTGGGTGCTTGGCTATAGTCTGCTTGTATTTCTGACAGTTAATTTGGTTTCCTAGTGTGTTAGATTTTCTTGGTTTATTGGCCTAGATAGGTTGTGTTGTGCTAGGGTTATTGTCGTGCCTATCGCCTTGTGACAACATGATTCCTAATAAAGGGATCATTGTGTGCCCTGATGGATAGATGCGAATGAAAACATGGACAGAGTCTTGTGCTTCTCGATGTGGGTGTATTTATCATTGTAAGAGATGGTGGTACGTGGTTTTGCAATTCCTTAATGTGTTTGGTTTTGCGCACTGTAGAGGTTTCTAGTTATTGGTGGTCGAAGCCACTATGTTGGGTTGTTGATGTTTTCCTTTAGCTTGTAGGCATTGTCTTTCTTGTGTCGGGTGGGTAGTCATTTTTATCTGTCTATTGATTATCGCATGTTTCTTACAGTTACACGATGTTCTAGTGTGTTGAGTCATTGTTGTCTGTTGCTTGATCTGTGTGCATTGTGTTCATCGTCAATTTTTGTTGTTTAACTATTGTCGTCGTTTTCCTTCCTGCTAAGAAAAAAAGAAATTCTTTTGCATCACGTCACATGTAGTCGTAACGATGGGAAACTTAAAGAGAAAAGGAAACTTAAATAAAAGGGGAAACGTAAGGGAAAATATGAATGTCTAAATTACTAAGGAATCTTTCTTTTAAAACTTTCTAATTATGAACTCAACTAGGAATTAAGTAAGGCGTAAATCATTTAAGAAGTGTAAGGGAATTTTGGGACACCGAGGATCATTTTTAGGAATGCTTTAGGTGGATGATGGAAATAGGAATATTTAATTAATTAATAAAATTGATTTTATGGTGAAACTAGGGGATGGTTGACATGTGTACGGGTGAGATTTTTCGAATTTAATTTTATGACAAAGGAGTTTAATGAGAATTTGGGAAACTAATAACTTGAAAACTCTATAAAATGGATGGAGGAGGAAGATTATGGATCTCATCTTTATGCGTAATGTTAAGCTACTGGATTTTTACCTTGACTGAACTTTCTCTTGTGGGAGTTGTGATACCCAGCTCAGGTAACGAGTGGTAGCTCGACCTTGCAAAGCGAGCTAGGTGCTACCATTTCTTTCGTACTGTGTCTATGGCCCCTTTATGGCTCAAGGGGCTCAAGGGGAAGAATATTACCCCTAGCGTTGGCTGGGAGGTACTTGTGAGGTCACATCGATCGACAAGCGAGAGCTGGACTTAGCGCGCGCATGACAACGACTTGGAGCTTTCGCATTTGGAAATGGTACACATGTGCATATTTTTGAATGGTAGTTTAATATTGTTCCTTCACTTTTAGTACTGTACTTCTATTGTGTAAAGATTATGTTTTATTCAGCGTTTTATAATCAAAGAACTTAAATTCATCCCATCTTTATGCTCATTGTATTTTGAATTGATTCCCTTGGCGAACCCAAACTCTGATTTCTATGACTTTTCTATGTTTGTTTTATTGATTATTATGAAGAAATTTGTGTTTTCCCTTATCCCTTTAGTTATTAGTCAGTGCCTGAGTAGTCGGCCAGGAGCCGAATTGACGGTCGTCACTCCGGTGTTTAGGACCTATAGATTCAAATGCCCTGCTTTCCTTTGCATGGATAATAAGTGAAGGATAAATTTCGCCCAGTTATTTAACCCTTACTTAGCTCTGCATTTTTCTCTTATGATTAATCGTTGATCCTTGTGCCTTCTTGTGATTGAGTATCTTTGCGTCTATATTGATTAAAGCTATGGTTTTCTCTGCGTTTTTAATTGCTTAAACCTTAGTAAATCTCTGTGTTTTTGGTTGATAAAACTCTGCGTGTTGGAATGATAAACCCCAACGTTATGGAATGGTAAATATCTGTGACTTTTCAATGATAATTTCCATCCTTTTAATGGAAAATATATGCATTTATTTTTATGATTTCCAGTGTTGAGGAATGGTAATCCTTTGCATTTTCTTTTATGATTATGGCGTTGAGATGCTAACCTCTGTGTTTTTTTTATTGTTGGATCACTGCATTCACACTTGTTTCTCTTGGTTTTTAACACAACATGTACCCCACGAATTTTTGATCCATTACCCAGATCTTATACAACAAAATCACCCTTTCTTTTTACCCAGCGATTCCATCTTTTAACCCAACGATTTTATACTTAACTCATCGATTTCATTGTTTTTGTATCTATGTTTGATGAACCATGAAGTAAAAAATGATTTCATGTTTGATGTACCTATGATTAATGAACCACAAAGTTAACAATGATTTCATGGTTGTTGTACCTGCATTTTGACTAACCACAAATTTAATAGCATTTTCATGGTTGTTGTACCTACATTTTTATGATTTGTCTGCATTTCTACATGATTCCCAGCGTTTTCAAGTTAAAACCCTGCGTTTTATATTCAACCATAGATGAGTTTTTGTATATATTCAAAATTATATTGATTTAAAGCTAAACGAGAATAACCTGATATAGTGATTATTTCTTGATGAATTGACTCTGGATAGAGTCTTCTGTATTAATTTCTATTTGTTTTAAAAAATTTATTTTGAGATTTAGACTTGAATATAAATAAGATCAATTAATTATTTATCAAGATATTTCCAATTGACTTCAGGATCGATCAATATTTCTATTAATTAGTGTGAATTTCAAGTGGTAGAATCTCAACCTAGAACTTCTAACATAGACATTGAAATGATACATTCTATACTCGAAACAAAATAAGGAATAAAAATTACTTATACTCACAGTAATCAGGTGATTCCAATGCAAGTTTCTTTTTCTACCTTTATTTTTCGAACCATTTTTTACTTGTGTTCTATCCTAATAGATTTATTCGACTCAGTAATTTTTCTACTTGGGAGAATTCTACATGTTCAATCAGGTGTTTTCTCAAGTTTTCCCAATTCGAATTAAAGGCATTGCACCTATTCATTATCCCATGCTAGTATGTAAGACCAATATAAGGACCTTTGCTTCATCAAACCTTCCTTGTTTCTTCTATTATAACTTGAGTCGAGTGTTCTCGAATACAATTTTCGATATTGATCTCCACATCGTGAGAAATTAAGACTCTAAAAGTAGATGGGTTAACTCTCATATTCGCAAATCATGTTCCATCTCAAACTGCTTATGGGACTACTGTACTCTTCTTGAAAATCTACTTGATCTCTTATCTAATGGCCTGATTTTATTGTTGGATAGAATTTGGTTAGATAGCATATTGTTGATAGCATTTTATTATTAGATAACACATGGTTAGATAGCGTATATGTGTTAAACAACAATTTATCATTTTGACAATGTTCTGAATAGACCACATTATATTTGACAATGATTTTAATTATATTTTAAGATAGCGCTAATTGATGTAGACATCGACTTTATTATTTTTCACAGCATTTTAGTTATGGTTTTTACTATTCTTTAGTTACTAATTTAATAATAATAGACAACAAATTTAATAAGAGACAAAGAATTTATTTATGGCTGAGAACAAAATGAATTTATGGCCGAGTAACATTGAAACACGGTGAATAATTACACAATGATATTGTTGGCATAGACTAATTTCGTAGAGTTCTTAATTTCCATTTGAAATGAATTATTACACAACGATTTTGCTGGCATAGATTAATTAGTAGAGTTTTTAATTCCCATTTGAAATGTATTTAACACAACGAATATTAATGGACTGAAATATTATTATGGGACAACAATATCATTATCATACATAGATTTATTAATGCACAACAACCCTGATTGATTGACAATGAATATTAATAGACATAAACATAATTAACGGACAACGATATTAATGTTAAATAGAAATTTCATTGTAGATACCAAAAGGGAATAATTCATTGATGGCTAATCGTGTCCTTTAATTGATGTAAGTTTTCCTTATATTTTGTTGCGCCAGGAATTTAATGTGATTTATGATTCTATAGTAGTCATATTTCCTTTGTGTCTTGTTGACTTGTCGATTGGGTGCTTGGCTATAGTCTTCTTGTATTTCTGACAGTTAATTTGGTATCCTAGCACGTTGGATTTTCTTGGGTTATTGGTATAGATAGGTTGTGTTGTGTTAGGGTTATTTTTGTGCCTATCTCCTTATGACGACATGATTCCTGATAAGGGGATCATTGTGCACCCTAATGGATAGATGTGAATGAAAACATGGTCGAAGTATTGTGCTTCCCGATGTGGGTGTATTGTTCATTGTAATGGATGTTGGTACTTGGTTTTGTAACATCTTAATGCATTTGGTTTTGCACACCGTATATGTTTCTAGTTACTGGTCGTTGAAGCCACTGTGTCGGGTTGTTTATGTTGTCCTTTAGCTTGTAGGCATTGTCTTTCTTGTGTCGGGTGCGTAGTCATTTTTATCTTTCTATTGATTATCGCATGTTTCACACAGTTGCATGATGTGATTGTGTGTTTAGTTGTTGTTTTTTGTTTACTGATATGCATGCATTGTGTTCATCGTCAATTTGTGTTGTTTAACTGTTGTCGTCATTTTCCTTCCTGCTAAAAAAAAAATGATTTTGTGTCGCGTCACATGTAGTCGTAATGATGGGGTCGTTACAGTTAGAGAACCGATACTTAATTGTGGAATAATGAGGTGAAGGTCAGTGAATTTGTCAGTGAAACTATTCTAGATGGATAGTGCTTGTCATTCCATTTCTGATGGTATGGGGAACATCAGATAACTCCTCACGGTTAGAGAGTTATGGCCATGTGAAGTTGGAGAACCCTCATGAGTCATCTAGAAGCCCCAAAAAGTCAAAGTGTTTGCAAAGAAATTATTTAAATAATAAATTTAATGGTGAACTCCTTAAAATAAGTAAAGTGGAATACTACATGAAAGTATAAATAAGAGACAAGGATATCTCATTTAAACACACTTGAACACAATGCATATCTTTTGTTGTGTGAGGCTTATTGAAAATACTCATCAATACATCTGAAGTTGCGAAAGTCTGAGGTAGTACGAAGGGTTGACAACGAAATTCTCAGAATTACATTGAATACTAAAAACCCCTATTTTCTGAGGCATACGAGGGCTGACAATGTATTAGGGTGTGTACATACTGAGGTGTACATGGTTTGGCAGTGTATTAGGATGCATACATGTTGATAAATCCATGGAAACTTGAGACTATGAAGATGCAGAGGTTCTATATTCTGAGATCAAGCTCCTAGGAAGGTCTACAGTGCTCAGATACATCAGATCTATTCATTGGTTCAAAAGGTATGTCTTATTTCTATGAATAGTTGGATTTTGATGTATGCATGAGAAATGGTTATGGATATTTGAGGATTCTCCCTAGAAATACTAGTGGTTGCATTGGATCTTATGTATAAGTCAAATCTACAGAAATATAGTGCTGGTATATTTATCATTATACTTCTTGTTGAGGCACATCTTGTATTTCTTGGCATATGGACAAGGGTTTATGATACATGGTTGAGAGATTGTATTTGTGAAGAGGTTGATGTATTGAGAAGCTGAATATTAGAAATGGTTTGATGACTAGATCATGTGAGGGTTATTATACTTGGTCTTGATTACACACACCTATATGGCACATGAATAGAGAGAGATATATATGCTTTGGGTAAAGGTTATGTATGAGGATGCATGCACAGGGTACACTTACATTCTGGATGTAGTGACATGTTACAGATCTATGTGAAAGAAGTTACACAGGGTCAGAAGTTTTCAAAAGAAAGAAAAACCTATTTTTCATAAGGCATATGCAGGTTTCATAATAGTTTGATCGCATACATATGCAGGATACATAACAGATAAGGTGCATACATACACATGCTGCAAAACTACAAGTCGCGTACGTGTTGTATTTTTGTTGATGCATGTTCAGTTCAGGTACATATTGATTACAGGGAAGTGGTATTGGTTGGATGTAGGTCAATGGTATAGGTTGATACAGTTGTATAGTGGTATATCTCACAGTGACAGTGTGACAATGTTTTCATCATTGTACTTATACATCAAGGCAGTTGGATGGTGCAAGGATAGGTGGTTGTAGCTGGAGAACATAGGGGGTTGTAGCTTCCTTCTGGTTATAGCCATAAAATTGGGAGTTTGATCTTCCCTCGGGTTGTAACCTGAGAATCTAGGGGGTTGGAGCCTCCTTCTAGTTGCAACAGAAAAATAAAGGAAGTTGGTGCTTCCAATGAATGTAATTCCTCAAGACATATAAGAAAAATCATTATGTGGTTTTCTCTCACTTTGGGTTTCCACGTAAAACACTGGTGTACTGTGTATGTGTATAATTTTTCATTTGTTCATTGCTTATTTACTCTGTAGTTATTGGATGATAATGCTACATTGATATAACAATTGGATTATATGGTTAAAAATAATTAGATTTCTCTATTATTGATTCAGCCCCCCTCTCAGTAATCCAACAAACAAGGAAAACCACTTGAAGGTGGAAGCTCATATGGCCCCTCCCCTCCTTACATCACTGTCAATTCCCCAATACCCAATCTATAAAATAGAAAACAAACAAAAGAAACATAGTAATCATGCATAGAAACTACCAAAACAAAAATGAAATAAAACTTAAAAACATGTAATTAACCCACATAAAAAATTATTTAAAGAGAATAATTCATACAAATTAAAATATCTACTTACATACCTCATCGACCAACGCAATATTTATATCATCCTTCTTCTATATCTTCTTCTTTATCATCCAACTTGACATCTATATCAACATCTGGTTCAGAAGCAATGTTGAAAGGATTGATGATATCATCATCATCATCATCAATGTCATTTTCGAGCATATCTTCATCGATATCATCATCAAGAATTGGCGCATTGTCTCCTATGCCTAGTTCATATTCTTTGTCTTCTTCATCTGCCGACCCATTTTCTTCCTGTTCTATCTCTACATCACCTTCTTCATCTATAGTATACCTTACTAGCCTTAATCTTGTATCATATATAACAACAAATGACTAATCCCTCTTACCTGGAACCTTTGAGTAAAAGACTTGCTCACATTGACTTGGAAAAACATAGAGGTCATTTGTTTTTTTCAAAAACTGTTGTTTTAATCATAGGAAATCCATTGGCATGTTGAATAATGGTTATTTCCTCATCATGTTCATGCATTCCTAACCTATACCATTTGACATTGAACAAAACTAATTTGAAGGAATTAAAGTCACACTCAATTATATCATTCAAAAACACATAGTATCTATTTTCATATTCTCGAGGACGTCTGTCACTCCTAGAGGAAACATTGGTGACTTGGAATACTGCAAGTATCCCACTATAAAAAAAAATTATGGTTTCATCCAACTGTTTGATGTGAAATTTACGACCATTTCACCACACAGCCTTGTGGTGTTTCAACTGCAATATGCTATACATGTAAAAGATGCATTGTCAATTAATAATAAACAAATTTATATAACCTGGAAAGTATAATATGAAAAAAACACACCTACGGTCACATTAATATAATATAAAATAACTAAATAAAATGGGTGAATTTTCTTTCCTTTCCATCTTTCAAACAATACGCTAAATCTATTTCCCTCTGCGTAACATCGGAATCTCCATTACAACGAGCTTCTCTAAACAATTTAGACAGTTCTTTCCATGATAACCTACCACCGTGATGTTCTTTACATCTATCAATCCATACCTTCATCCAGTCAAGATTGTTTGCAATTTATAAATGTAGTGCATCCCAATCTTGAGCAATTGACCGATCAAAAAATCACAATTCACCAATATTAAATATTATTTATAACCATGGTAAATATTAATAAATGATGAAAGAATAAATATTAAATGAGTATGATAATATTCACAAAAAAGTGAAAAAAATATATTTATTAAAAATATCCACAATTTAATTGCCTCTCACTTTCTTCATTGTACCTTTCCCCAATAGTTGCTCCCTTTCAAAAAATTTGATGGAGTTCACATCCCAAATGAAATCCACTTCATGCATAGCTTGCACTGCTAATTTAAGAAGATAATGAATAATATACACCATGTATTCATATACCATATATCCCTCCACCATAGAACCCTCAAGACGTTCTCTTTGTCTAACCAAAGCCTTCAATGATTTCAAGTGCCTCTCCACCATCCACATTGACCTTATGTGTATAGGTCCACACATTTCATTCTCCTAAACTTGGTGTATGAGGTAGTGTTCTTGTGCATTGAAAAATGCTAGAGGTAGATACTTCTTCATTTCACACATTAGCCAAGGAATTTCTCTATTCCAATACTTTATTTCATCTTCATGGATTTCTTTCAATGACAACCATCTACAGATCATGATGCATGAAAATAGCATGTTTCAACAAAACATATAAATACATATTACATTACAAGTAAAACACATGCCATTAAGTGCAACAAAAAATCGATTTATTTTTTTTCCATATATATTGCAGCTACTTACCTCATGTATTTTCCAAGATCATACATAACTTGTTTGACGTTGTTGTCAAAGTTGTTTGGGAGAGATAGAGGTAGAACATACTATAACAATAAAAACGAATCGTTACTTGTTCAAAAATAGACAAAAATAAATAAAAATCTCAAAAAATGTATATGACCAATATATAAATATGAATACTAAAATTATTAATTACCTTATTGAAGGTATGCCAATCATGTGTTTTTACCCCACCAAATTCACCTTTCTTCGTTAAGATATTCTTTATGTTTTAACAAAAACCTGTGGGAAATTTAATTTTTTGAATGACCTCTTTTACACCATTGATTTGTTGCTCTGTTAATAACCATGGAAGGTTATTTTGGTCTCCATTGTTATTTGATCGGATCACACATTTCATTGCATGATTGGCTTCCTGAATGTCATTACAAATTTTGACAAATTTTTCTTTATCCCTCCTGCCATCTATCATTCACCATAATGTTTCTCTCACATTCTTCCCGATATGCATTGTATCAAATAAATGAACTATTTTTAGGTCCTTATAGTAAGGCAACCTCATGAATTCAGTGGGATAATATTTCATTGCTCGTGGAAGCCCATTATTACTACCTTCACGATGATGACATTGATGAAGAATAAAAAAAACCAAAAAAATATTTATCAACTGAGGAAAAAAAAATGAATAATTAAAATAAAATTTCAAAACATGATTCCGTTTATGATACATAAACAAACTGCATACCTCGAGGATTAATTCTATCATATGTTGACTTCCATAGGTGAGGTGTCATTCTTTGTGGTTTTAGTCCATTCTCTTGTTTCCCATTGAAAAGATCTTTTTTCAGTAGTACGATACTTATGGTTCTTAGAGAGGAAGTGTCTATACTCATCAAACACCTCATTTCCTTAGCAATGCGATTTCATATTAGGACCACAAACTGGACATGCAAATTTACCCTTTGTTTGAAGACCTACAACAGATTGATTAATGTGAATTATTAATATACAAAGTGATTATTTAAACAACATGCATGATATGTTCAATTAATTATATACTATTCAAGCATGCAATATGGAATGTTACATACCACAAAAATGTGTTAGTCCTGGAGCATCATGAATTGTCCATAAAAGTATTCCATGACATCGAAATATCTTTTGCCCAATTGGTTTACAGATGTCATACATAGTGATTCCCTCACATAACTTTAGTAGCTCGTTGATAAGAGGCTTGATATACACATTCATATCTTTAACTTGGTACTTACCTATTTTTTTGAAATTACACCAAATTACTACCATGGTATGTATATATACCTAAATAAATAAATAAAAGATGGTATGCAAAAAGAGAGAAAAATGAAAAATTTTAATTCAAAAAATTAATGTAAACAAATACCTGGAAAAATCATTTTCAACATTTTGTGCTCCCTCTTTATTGACATCCAAGGAGGAATGTTATAGTTGATAAATAAATAGGCCACACTGAGTAAACATACCGAATCTCTCCAAATGGATTAACATCATCAGTTGCCAATGAAAGCCTAACATTATGAGGTTCATCTGTAAATTATGGCCATTTTGCAATAATTTCCTTAAATGCATAACCATCTACAGGAATTCAAAGAAATCCATATTCAATTCTCTTTCGTGCCTGGTAATCCATAAACTATGTTGTTCTTTGGCACCTGAAGAGTCATTGCAAACGTGGAATTATGAGAATATGTCAAAGAACCTTTTGAGGGACCATTTTTGTTACTTGATTGATTCAATATCTACCGATACCACATACCGGGCATTATTTTTTCGACACATGTTGTCCATAATATATAATATGATCAACAGGACATCCATCTATACTTTTATACTCCATTCCATTGTCTTTCATAATGGCATGTAAATCTCAATATGTGTGGGGTAAAATATTTGACGAGGGTAACTAAAATTCACCTAACAATCTAAAACATAAAAAATAAATAGTTAATGTAAAGAATAGTAATTGTAAATATTGCATTTTTATTTTACACATTAATTAACACTAAAAAAATGGGGAAAAGTCAACCTTTATGTAGATGTGATGAAACATAATACCTACCTTAGGATCTGTGTCATACAAGTGTTCGACAAATGATTCGTAACTTTCAAGTTTGCCAGCAGCAATGTAGTGGAGATAATGATTTCTCTTGACCCTTTATAAAGTCGTTTATTTGTCTTTTCAATCAGAGCTTCATCATAAATACAATCACTATTGTCCCCATTATCATCATATAGATCATGAAATAAGTATTGGATCATTTGATTTGTCCCATCATCTTGAACTATGTTATTATTGTCATCTACTTCCATGGGATCATTAACTTGATCTTCATTATATGCTTCAAGTTCTTCATCTTGTACTACAACATCATTTATGCTACTACTTGGTGCTTTGTGCATAAAGTTAGGGGAAAAATATAACTTTATAATTACAAACAATCATGAAAAATTAGTGCATGTATAAAATAATACAAAATTTTGAGAATACAATAAATATTAAAATAGATAATGAATGTATATATAGCTAATTACCATGGGACAATATTCATTTGATCCCTAGTCCATGTGCCCATATTATCTACAATGATTTTTAGTTGTTGCTATTAAAACTCTTTTGGGATGTCTAGTACAACAATTTTTGCAAGGGAAATAACATTTACCATCACCATTTTCACCCTCTTTAATTATTTTCCCATCTCTAATGTTTTTTTACTTTCTTCCCCACAGACATATACTGAAAAAAATACATGATTTTTGTTCACCAAGAAGATCAGCTTATACCCTTTTTGAAGTGTCGTTATTATAACAAACTTGTCTCAACATCAGTAAAAAGTAGCATATTTATAGATTTAATAATATTGCAATTTAGACGATAGTTCACCAAGTCAAAGTTGACTTGGTCAAATACTAAGTGACCATTGGGAGGGGGGAAACATAGTTTCCATAACATCGCAAGAGAGACTAAAATCCAATGGTGTCACAATAGCAATGTATTCCTACCTTCATCGCAATAGAGACATGTTTTTTTATTACGTCGCACTTGCGATGTTATCGAGCAATATGGAGAAAAAAAATTAAATTTTCCTCTATGTTTCGATAGTATGGCCAATTTTTTCCATAGCGTTGCAAATAAAACGGCGAAATTTTTCCAATATGTACTAGTGATTATTAAAAATGATTCATGAGGTGAGTATTTATACACAACTTATGTGTTGGGGGTGCCTTCTCACAGGAATGGATTATGGACCCACATAAATGCTTAGGTCATCCTTAGCCACCTCGAATAATATAAAATAAATTTTGTTGGGTCAACTAATAAAACATAACCTAGTAATACAATAATAACATGACTTAGCCATAATAAAAAATTACCACAAGTGAATATTACCATCATTTCAACACCACCCCTAAATTTGAGCATAAGTTCATGGAGAAATATGTTAAAATATAAAAGGAGTGGGCATACCTGACTCAATAAGAGATAGTTGTAGTTGTGTTGGCACAGGGGCAGACCCAGGGTTCAATGCTTCAACAACGCACCAACAAAACCCTAACTATCGTCCCTTTCGGTAACACCTGTGAAGAAAATGAAGTCTCACCCGAGGTAGAGGAAGGGGTGGTTGTTAAGAACCAAACATCAATATAGCATAGAACAAACTCAGGAAAAGTACTCAACGCCTTGAAAAAAAGATAATTTCAGATAATGAGCCTCTTCAAGGGGGCAACCTCCTTTTATCCCACCTAAATGTTCAAGTACAAGATGATTCAAAATGAAAATGTCTCCTTGGTATATATAGGATACAAGGAGGTATAATTACAACTAATGGCCTAAAGCCGACATAAATAAAATAACATTACTAATATAATATGCCCCAATTAAGGGGTAATAAGCCAATATTAGGGCTTAACATGCCCCTCCCCTTGAGACAAGTGTTTTCCACAATGCTTGAGTAACTCTGGATGCTTTTGTATAAAAGACTCAACTTCCCAAGTGGAATCTTCAGCCGGTAGTTTCCTCCATTTAATGAGATACTCTGAAATTGATCTATTCCTCAGCTGGCGAATTCTTGTGTCAGTGATGGATTCAGGATCCAATATGATTTTTCCTTCCTCGTCAAGTTCTGGAAATATAGTTTGACCTAGGATCTTATCACCTATAACCTTTTTTAAGCATGAAACATGGAAAAATGGGTGTACTCATGAAGATGTAGGCAACTCCAATTTGTATGCCATAGTACCAATCTTTTGCAACACCTTATAAGGTCCATAGTACTTTGGTGATAATTTATTATCCTTCTTGGCTTGCTTGAGGGACCTCTGTTTGTATAGTTGTAGTCTTAAAA
>SNQJ01S0015803.1:229252-241734 GCA_010110895.2 Picea sitchensis
TTCATCAAGAGTCCAATTAGGATTTTCTGGAGGCTTATTTGGTGTAGAAGGTCCCTTTTTTGGTGGCATGTTGGCCAAGTATCACTTTTGAATCTTGATTTTGAGGCGGTTCTACTAGACAATATTTATTCTATTCTATCTCCTAAGTTTCGGCCCTTCTGGGTATGAAACTTTCTTTTAGGTAGTTCTATGATATTTCTTCTCTACAATGCCACAGGTCTGATCAAAATTGGATGTGCCAAGTGGAATTTACGGTAACTTCCTCACAACTTGCTGATTTTTGGCCTTTCCAGGAGATCTCACTTATATAGCATGCCCCGCACAAAATAATTGATATCAAATTCTAAAACTTGCACCCAAAATACTACAGACTGGCCACGATCCAATGAAACTATTCCCACTCAATTTGGATATTCTAGCAAGAAGTTATGATTCTTTTACCTGGAACACCTTCTTGAGACTAGTCAATAGGACTAGTCAGATACCCTATATTACACAAGGTGTATATAGAAATTTAATATGACCCAGAAGTTGAAATTTTTAACACAGATACCTTACTAATTTTTGTAAATGTCCTCTAGAGTTCAGGGTATGAAACTTTACATAAAATATTTTATAGCAAAAATTCCGCAATGACTCATTTCAGGATGATTCCAAAACCCTATCTTGTACAGGCTTTATCTATGAAAGTATAATTCCTCAGGAGCTGAATTTTAAACCCAACGTACCTTGATCCATATACTAAATATCCTCCAAGTCGTTCCTTCTGAAACATTGTAGAAAAAAATTTATAGCTAAAATTCCACAATGTCTCATATGTAACAGCAAAACCCCAAGACCTTGAGCTCTGATACCATATGTTAAGAACAAAACATCAATATAGCATAGAAAAACCTCAGAAAAAGTACTCAACGCCTTGAAAAAGAGATAATTTCAGATAATGGGCCTCTTCGAGGGGGAAACCTCCTTTTTCCCCACTTAAATGTTCAAGTACAAGATGATTCAAAATGAAAATATCTCCTTGGTATATATAGGAGACTAGGAGATATAATTACAACTAATGGCCTAAAGACGACATAAATAAAATAACATTACTAATATAATATGCCCCAATTAAGGGGTAATGAGCCAATATTAGGGCTTAACAATGG
Organism: Picea sitchensis; assembly: GCA_010110895.2. NCBI lineage: Eukaryota > Viridiplantae > Streptophyta > Pinopsida > Pinales > Pinaceae > Picea > Picea sitchensis. The sequence goes on from SNQJ01S0015803.1 coordinate 230,404, forward strand.
TTGCAAGATCCAGGTGTCTGCAACCTTAACTGGGACACAAATTTGTGATTCTTACTCTTAGCAAGTACTTTAGCAAAGATCGTTCATCAATATTTAACCCTCAAGGCACTCCGCAGATGGCACATAGCACCACAACATTCACTTGGATCTAGGTTAAGTTAGCACTTAGCAACAACAAAATAGGTTTAGCACTTGACACTTTCATATATGTCATATCTACACCCATACATCTAAGAAGCATAAAGAAAAGTGGATCTATCTAAGAGTATCATAGAAAAGCATAATCATATCAAAGCATAGCACATGGAAATAAACCAATACATTAGGTCGAACCACCAAGCATAACACACAGAGTTACCATGGTTCAACCCCACCCTGGGGCTACGTCCACAAAGTATTATTCTTCTTTATTATCTTTGGTCAATCAGGTTACAGCACAGAGCTCACACTTGTACTCTGCATAGGACAGGAGATCTACACGCACCTCGCCAGATCCTCCTTCCTCGAGTAGATATAGCATAGAGCCTTCTTACAATCTGTGCACTCAACACTTACAACACTTGCACTCAACTTTGCAAGTAGGTCACATAATATACACAAAGCCTTTACTATCACTTAGCTTATATTCTTCCTCTCTCTTACATTTCTTAGCTACTTATACTTTACAAAATAGGCCTAAAACATGGGTAAACCCATGGGCCGACATCCCTTTCCCATTACATTAACCCAAAACCCTAAAAATGGTCCTAAAAGTGGGTCGAGATCCTATGATCTTTACTTCACCTGGTGCTCATCTTTGATAGACTGTCGAAGTCCAAAAATGGTCAAATATGACCAAGTGTTCCTCAAAACTTGGTCAAGGGCCAACAAGCCCCCAACACTCACCTGTGACTCATCCTGAGTCACTCTAGTCTGATCAACTCCACTTCGAATGTCTCAAGCTTTGCCCGAGCTACTTGGACCTACTGTAGTGTGACAACCTCTTTCTCAGTGAACTCTTGGATCACTACGCCGTTTATTGGTCCTTCCATGCGTTGTTCTGTGGTGATGACAAACAATTCAAGGTCAGCTACCTGGTTCTTAGCTTCAGTGAACAACTGGCATGCTTTCTCTTGGAGGGGTTGAAGTCATTGAGATACTTCCATCACTTTACTTTGCAGCATGTGTACATGTTTTTGGGCGGTGCGTTGTTATGTAAATCGCTTCATTCTTTCGACTGGGGTCAAGGCCTTCAGCTATGCCTATAGTGTATCTTCATGTTGCTTTGCTTCTTGGAGATGTGCCTCTAATGTCTGCAATTATGGGTTCTCTGTGAGGTTATCATAAGTCTGGGCGCTTCTAGCACTCAACTGCATACATTCCAAAGCCAAGGTTTTTAACTTGTCAACTATGCTACGGGCAGTTTCCTCCCTTAGATCTCTGACTTCTTGGGGAATCTCGGGCACGGTACGAAGCTCCAGATCTGGGATGCACTGCTGAAGTTGTTGGATTACCTCTTCAATTTGTATCTCCTACTATGGGACACATTCTTCAATATTCACTTCAATGACCATCACAGAGCGAAGTGCTTTGTGAACTCATTCCTACACGTCAAGTTTCTCTGCTAGCAATTGGTCCTCGCTCTGTTGTAATTGTGCTTTCTCCTCCTCCCACTTCACTTGTAAGGCAATTTGTTCCTATTTTTCCTTCCTCTATTGTACTATAAGTGCACTTTGTACTTGTGCCAAAGCCTAGGTGGCCTGCGCTATGTCTTCTTGAGCTTGTCGAAGGCGAGCTTCGACTTTCTCAGCGATATGGCGTAATTGAGTGGGCTCATTGTTTGTTCCTACTGTTCCCGTCATCAAGGGCATAGTAGAAATGGCTTGGATGGACTGCACTTCTTTAAGTTCACCCTTGATTTGGCTGAATCTCTCCTCCTGCTTCGCTTCTTTCCTTTCTACAATCTCTAGTGAGGCATCATTCAGTGTAGCGATCAAGAAGTCGAAGTCGTCTTGTGTGAGGGTAGTCTTAAACGTAGTCTAGGTAGCCTTAGTTTTATTCCAGGATGAGGGATTTGGTGGGCTGATCTTCTTTTTCTTAGAGGGCTCCTCCTCCCCTCTAGGCGAAGTAACCTCACCATTGTTTTGCTCAACCTTTGTGCCACCTAGTTCTTCACCATCACCTCCCTGCACAGGTGAGATCACAGTAGTCTTCGTGGATGTACTATGGATATATTGAACTTCATCATCCTTCTTAGTATTTCTCGGTCCAGGTGTATCCAGTATAGATTTAGGGCTTTCCACGTCAGATATTTCTGTGGGGTCTGCTAGAACAAGGAGGTTCACCGACCATTCCTTGGTAATATGCTCCAAGTCTTATTCTGTCAACTTGTAGTACAAATGAAGTTGTTGTTTGTGCTCATCTGCACACGCTGTGATATAGGTGAAGTGGCAGTCTGCGTTGAATTTGATCAAAGGTCTAAACCTATGAAGTGTGTTTGGTCTAAGGAGCAGTGTAGACTGGATTGCATTCTTAATTGGTTGTAATAAGCATGGAAGACGGCATTGGATTGCCACTGCTTGTTCATGTCGCTGGAGTACCACAACGTAGATAACTTCGCGACCAGTGGTTCAAAGGGTTTGATCTCCAGAAAAGTGGTACCTTCTGGTAGCTCCCAGGTAATGAAAGTAATGAGTATGAGCAACCAACTAAAGTGGAACTCATACCCTTGGTCTTGTGCTTCTTTTCATTTAAGCTCGAGCTGATTTACAAGGTACTTCACCCAATTCATTTGTAGTCCCTCCGTGCACTTCCCTGCAAGGTCAACTACAAATCCAATCACATGTGTGGGTCTATTCTTCCAGACTAAATTCCCTGCGATCATCTGGAAACCAAGGAACAATATTTCATTCTTGATGGAGGCTACCTTGTAGCCTCGTTTTCCCTTCTCTACATCCCCATATGTGTCTTTTATTCGTTGGGCGAGAGTGCAATCTGCGGTCTTTCCAGGGTAAAAATCTTGTGGGTTAAGGCCCTGTATGCTTATCCCTATGATTCGATTGATCAGAATTGGATCCACCGTGATGCGGCGATCCAACCATAAGTATCCTCTGTGGCAGCAGGACAACAACAATCTGACGCATGCATTCATTTCCTGATGCCTCCCAAAATGCATAATCTTCATTACATTGAGGAGGGTTGACTGTGCGAGGTTATGGGACCATTGTTGAGGGACAATATTCCGGTTCCTCCCTTTTGTGATAGTTAAGTACTTGTGTGGGGATATCATACTGTAAACTTTGTGATCTCCAAGGTTAAAATCACTAAATTTTAGCATTGTGAGCTTATCCTGGTTAGCACGAAATGCGCACACCCCTTTCGAGAGGTACACAGTGACCAAAGAATAGTCGAAGTCTCTAGGTATAATGTCTCGATTCACTGTTCCTCTTAGTGGTGGGATATATCTAGGAAAGATACTTGGGATCATATTCACAGTGGCAAAGTTGTTTCCAAGCTTAGATCGTCTTTCTGAAGGCGGTCGGGATGGTCCTGCTCGAGCAGTGGAGGGGGAAGATGGAAATTCTCTCGAGCATGATGCATGTACACCTGTAGACACTCCTCGCTCTGACATGACTCTCTCATTCATTAAGTCAATTAAAAATTCTTCAACTTCTTTCTCAGCAGCATTGAGCTCGTCCGATATATAAGCTTGGGGCAGCTAGCTTGGGTGTGAAAGGAATTCAGGGACTACAGTGAATAATATGGGAACAAGGCAATGATATTAGGGTGAATTAATCTCAGGTTTTGTGTTCAAATTCTCACTTAGCAAAAATTATTCTCGGTGCGTGGCGCGATGGACTAAGTAGGGAAACTTTGCAATGGTATGCTTGCAACGGGTATGATCCTTCATTAACTCATGTTCAACCCGTTATGGTGTTTTTAAACGGTTGGATGACAAACCTTTATTTCTTTCTTGCCCATTTGGAGTGGAAGTCGAATGGATATATTGGCCCTAATGACTATATTTTTTCATCATGGCGAAGTACTCTATGTTCTTGTTCTAATATCTCGACGAAGCTCCAATTCTGCAATTTTTCTTTTTGCGAAGTATCCTCTAGAGCCTCTTGTAACCTTATAGTACTAGCCCTTTTCTTTCTTAAATTTCTAGCCTTCTTCCTAATGAGCTTCGTCTGAGTAATGCTTTTACCATTCTAATGCTTACCTTCTGTGGTCTTAGTTGCTTTGCGCTATTGAAATTCTTTCCTAGGGTTTATGGGTAATACTTATTTTGTATAAAAAATAGGTAACTCAATCTTTTGTGGATCATATAGTGTTCTCTTAGCCTCATCATTAGGGTTGCTAGTATTAAATATCTGTGACCGACTCTTATGTTCTTTAATCAAGTGCACGACCCTTCTAGTCATAAAGTCTTTTAACTCTTGCTTCTTCTGTTCCAAAAGTTCTTCTGCCTCTTTTCATCTGGATTGTTCTCTATCAATCCAAGGTTTTCCTATGAGCGTGGTAAACAGGGCAATGTCTTCAATAAATTTAATAATTTCAAAGTCTTCCTCTATCGATGTTCCATTGACAGTCATAGGTATCCGGGCGAGCCTTCCACATAGGTTTACTAGCTTTCCTCTAAATAAAATTGTTCCTCCTAGGGAAGGGATCAAGGCAGGCTTTCCTATAGCTTCCCAAGTTATTTTTGGCATAATGTTCACTTGTGTTTCTTCATCAAGAATATAGTCAATGTCGAAGTCCCCTATTCTTGCTTTAACTTGCTCCTTTTCTTTGAAGATTTATGGTAATCGAACATCTTTATTCAGGGTTTCTTTTATCCATATTAATATTTTCTCTGATTCTTGTTGGGTTTCTTCCTTTTCTAGATCTTCCTTCTTGTCTTCTTGATTCATAGTCATCCTTTCCAACTTAGCAATCATTCCAGGGCAATCCAATACGTCATGGTCCAAAGCTTTGCAACAGAGACAACTAGGTTTTCTCCCAGGGCATTCTTTAGCAAGATGTCCTGGTCTTCTGCAACTGTAACAAAGAGTTAATCCTCTCTTTATCTTCAATGATCCCCAACTCTTTTTGTACTACGCACTAGGATCATAGTGGCTAGCCTGCAAAAATTTCTTTCTAGGATCTTGCATCCACTTGTTAGTCCATATATTCTTTCGATACATAGGTATAACATATCTATTATTATATTTATCAGATCTATTCATATCAAACTTCCTTTCATTTATTAATGCCCTAGTTTTTAAGCTAGGATAGAATCTATCAAACATACCTAGATCCATGCTCTAAAAACAAAACATTTCACTTATCTTACTTCTATAGAGCACAAAGCTTCTAGATCTAAGAACTTTTGACTATTCTTACCTTTATTAGAGCACAAAGCTTACAGATCTTACCTCTTTTCTGTAGATCTGACTTCTTTCTTTCAGAAATTTCCACTTTTACTTTTCTTAGAGCACAGAGCATTTAGATCTCGCTTATTTTCTTTGGATTTGATCTTCCTTTTTTCATATCTGACCTTATTCCTAGCATAAAGCTTCACAGGTCGAGTAAAAAGATGCGCACTAGGGCGATAGATCTACGCATAGAGCTTCCTTTTGCACAAACTTTCTTCTTCCTCAGTTCCCAACAATCATAGTTTCAGGTCTCGGCAACGTAACCATTTGTTGGTACAGGGGCAGACCTAGGGTTCAACGCTTCAACAACGCACCAACAAAACCCTAACTATTGGCCCTTTCAGCAACACCTATGAAGCAAATGAAGTCTCACCCGAGGTAGAGGCAAGGGTGGTTGCAAGACTCAGGTGTCTGCAACATTAGCTTGGACACAGATATGTGATTCTTACTCTTAGCAAGTACTTTAGCAAAGATCGTTCATCAGTATTTAACCCTCAGGGCACTCCACAAATGGCACAGAGCACTGCAACATTCACTTGGATCTAGGTTAAGTTAGCACTTAGCAACATCAAAATTGGTTTAACACTTAGCACTTTCATATATGTCAGATCTACACCCATACATCTAAGAAGCACAAAGAAAAGTGGATATATCTAAAAGTATCATCACAAAGAACATAGCATAATCATATCAAAGCATAACACATGGAAAGAAAACAACACATTAGGTCGAAGCACCAAGCATAACACACAGAGTTACTGTGGTTCACCCCCACCCTAGGGCCACGTCCACAAAGTCTTCTTCTTCTTTATTAGCTTTGGTCAATCAGGTTACAACATAGAGCTCACACTTGTACTCTGCATAGGACAGGAGATCTGCGTGCACCTCGCCAGATCCTCCTTCCTCGAGTAGATCTAGCACAGATCCTTCTTACAATCTATGCACTCAACACTTACAACACTTGCACTCATCTCTGCAAGTCGATCACATAATATACGCAAATCCTTTACTAGCACTTAGCTTATCTTCGTCCTCTCTCTTACATTGCTTAGCTACTTATACTTTACAAAATAGGCCTAAAACATGGGTAAACCCATGGGCCGACATCCCTTTCCCATTACATTAACCCAAAAACCTAAAAATGGTCCCAAAAGTGGGCCGAGATCCCATGATCTCTTCTTCGTCCGACACTCCATCTTTGATAGACTGTCAAAGTCCAAAAACGGTCAAATATGACCAAGTGTTCCTCAAAACTTGGTCAAGGGCCAACAAGTTGTAATAAGGGAGTGGGTTTATGATGATCCAAATCAATAAAAATGTTGAAGTTTTTATGAACACCCAACCATAATTAACATAGAACTACTCAACTCCTTAATAAATTCTATCACTAAACTACTCATCATCTAGGGGAATCCTAATGTATCCATTGATGAAGTATGGTAAGTAGGAACAAATACAGGAGAGGCAATACATAAAGTTGAGTGGGCATACCCAACTCAACAAAGAGTTAGGTGTAGTTAGAACAAGAGAGAGTGGGCTTGTGATGACCTAACTTAGTACAAAAGTCGACCCAATAATCTATTGGAATAATGGTGTCATCAAGTTGCTCACCATCTAAGAGACTATGATATTGAAATTTCCATTCAATAAAGAAGTATTGTAATAGACATCTTTTATAGGAATCAACTATGAGACTCTCAACCCTCTAAAGGAAAGTAATAACTAAATTTCTTCTTGTCTAAAAGAATGTTTCCATTCAAATAATTATCTATAAAAATAGTCTATTTGACCTACTCATCCAATGGATGAAAGCCGGAAGACACATCCTACCTATATTTCACATCCACTAGAAGAATAGTGCACCAATCCACCCATCTAAAGTTGTGCTAGAAGGAACATAATGTATGGGAGAAGATATGGAAAAAAAACAACTCTAATAAGATATAGTGCCACCAATCCACCCATCTAAAGTTGTGTTGGAAGGAAAAACATGTACATGAGAAGATATGGAAGAAATCAACTCTAATAAGATCAATTGTAGATAAAATGAGAATAGAAAGACTTGGATTTATTTGTAATATAATTATTTTTTCTAATAATTTTATAGAAATCAACTCTAATAAGATCAATTGTAGATAAGTGCCTGAGGTGTAGGACAGTCGGTGACGAAGTGTGTTGTTAAGCCACTCCGTGATGTTAAAGTCACCGGTTCGAAACCTGCGGGGACAAAAAATCCAACCATGTTAAGGGTTGGTGTGGCTCAGGCCGGGTGCGATCCCCGAGTGATTTTGACGGCTTAGATGCCCCCGAGTCGCGGTTTCTCAAGCCACAGGTTAATCGCGTAGCCAACAGGGCTCGCAAAAATTAACAAACAAAAAAAAAGATCAATTGTAGATAAAATGAGAATAGAAAGACTTGGATTTATTTGTAATATAATTAATTTTTCTAATACTTTTATTTTAAATTTAAATTGATAATGTACTTTTAAATTTGAAATTTATAATATATTTTTAAATTTGAAGTTAATTGTAGATAAAATGAGAATAGAAAGACTTGGATTTATTTGTAATATAATTAATTTTTCTAATACTTTTATTTTAAATTTAAACTGATAATGTATTTTTAAATTTGAAAGTTATAATATATTTTTAAATTTGAAGTTACAATGTATTTAGATTAAAAGTTAGCTTAATTAGAATGTAGATTTTTTATTCAATTTCCAAAATTGTATATCAAAAATTAGATGAATTTAAATTGATACATTTTTTTATTTATATAACATATAAATTTATTTTACATTTTTTAAATATATGTTTAAAAGTTATTGAATTATCACGCGTTTAGTTAAAATTTAATTATTATTATTATTAATATAAAAGGTGAGGAATAAAAAGATATAAGTGTGAAGAAGACGAATGTCTACTTTATTAAAAGGAGGCCAAAATACAAAAAGAAGTGGACCCATGTTCAGTTGTCAAAATTGTTTCCATATATGTAGCTTTTATATGTAGATTTTATGTAAAACAAAAGTGAAAGAAAACTCTTTCTTGATGATAGATATTAGTACATGAAGCAATTAGGGTATTGTCATATGGCCCCCAAAGTTTTATATTTTTCTTCTTTCTTAAAAAAAATATTTAAAATATTTAAGGAGAAGAAATATTTAAGATCATGAGAACAGGTTAGTAATATATTGAATAACTAATTCATTACTATTTAAATCTAAATTTCAATAAATATGTTGCATAGATATGTGGATATGGAGGGTATCAATTTGATATATCTTTTCTTTGAAGAAATAAAATGTTTAAGGAGAGGAAATATTCAAGATCATTGGAAAAAGTTAGTAATATTTTGAATAACTAATTTATTATTAATTAAATCAAAATTCCAATAAATATGTTGCAAAGATCTATGTGGGTATGGATCTTTATGGGGATTTGGAGGGTATCAAGTTAGGTAGTTGGGATAAGGAAATGTGTTAAATGCTAGATAATTAAAATGTGTATCTTAAATATTGGCATGGTAGAATATAAGGTCATTTGAACATATCATGTCCGTGCAAAAATCTCAGGAAAATTAATGAGGACCTTCATATGGTCAATGTTCCTCGAAACTTTGGTAGATCCTCAGTTGAAGAAAATTTTGAGCTCACCTCTCCATATGGGAAGGGAAAAATGAAGTTGACCATTGAGGAGGAATATTCTTAAGGATCCAAACATTTGCACATTTTTCATTAAGATATAAGGAGTTAACAACATCCAAATCAATGGTTCCATGATATATTTGAGATCCTAAAATACACTCTCAAATAGAAGGTTTACAAGAAGGGAAGGCCTCAATCTCTCAACAAGATGAGGAAATATGTGAATAAATCAAAGAAAATGTTAGTAAAAACTCTCTTTCTCCATCAAATATATGTACTAAAGAATCTCAACATTCTCTTTTCAATCAATGTTTGACTCACATCCCTATAGATTTTGTTCCCAAATATCTCCAAAGATTACAAAATATCTCCAAAGATTACAAAAGATAAGATTGAGCTCAAAACATGGGATTCGAGTGAATTTTACTTACCTATGAAAGAAGGTTTATATGTTTATACTATAGACATCAAGGTATTCAGTACAACTAAAAAACCTAAGAGGGATATGGAAATGAAACTAATACCTTGCAACATAAGGGGCATGAGAGGACCCTCTAAAAAGTGCTCTTATAGGATAATGATCTCTAAACTTTGTCCATGTACTTTTATGATCCATGAAACAATGATGAGAGCATAGGGGTGCCTAGAATTTTTGAAATAACTTCCCAATTGGAGTTTTAGCACACTTTAAATTTAGAAAACCACTTGAGAGGCCTCTGTAGGAACTCCTATTTTACTCTTCAGAAGGAATTTTGATCTTGATAACTTAGTGATTGTAGTAAAAAAAAAATTAAATGTGCTTGAATCAAAATGTTGTTCTCATTAATATATATAGCTCCATCTTTAACAAAAAAATATTATTTGCACTCCCTTTGTTTAAAAAGAATTTTTTGCAAAGGGATCTCTTATCATTAGAGGAGACACCAATTACATAGTGTCTTTAAGATATGTATGGGATCTTACCACTAGAAAAAATTAATATGCAGAATACTTTCAATTCCATAATGAAATCCATGCACTCATTGATGTGCAACCTTTGGTACTTGAGCCAACATGGTCAAATCATAGAACGATTGTTGAGGTTATTTCAAAGATATTGATACAAGGTCACTTACCAATGATATTAAATGTTAATCACTCCAGATAGATTTCTCTCTTTCATTTTAATTAATCATTTACCTATTATAATAAATATTGGGAACTCAGATGGTAAGCCTCCAACTCCTTTCAAATAAAATATAGATTGGAACAATTATAAATAATTCAAAGATAATTGTAGACATTATTATTATGCAAGTCCTTATGGTGCTATGAAACAATTTTTTGACCATGTAAATAAGATTAAAATATTAGTTAGACTATGGGAAAAAGTATTTTTTGTAACATCCCGCTCTTGCGCGCACTGAACAAACTTATTATTTGAGGACACTTGCTCGAAAGTGATCCGGATAATTACACTTTTGGGCATTTGATTATGATTATGAGGCATTTTGAATTGATGAAATGTTATTATGTTGCATTGACATAAACAGGTGTTATTGACTCGATTTTCCTGAGTGTGTAGGATTTTGGACCTCGAGGATGCAGAGGCATCGATGGAACCCCTTGGACTCCAGATCGAGTCGAGGAGTGAACCATTGAGGTTTGATTGTTTTATATGTGATATTAGTGCATCTGATTAGATTATATGATATGGATATATTTCTGACATGATTCATTGATGATGCAGGCTGACGATAGCTTGTCGACTAGACTGACATGTGGAGTAAAGGGCTCACGCATGACTACCAAAGATGTTGAGGGAGAGGTGTGGATAGCATCCCTGCCACAACCTACTAGCACTCTTGTCGTGGCTTGAACTGTAGGTTAACGATTACCTAGTTTGAGGAGACCCACGATGCCATGAGGGTCGACTGCGACAGTCGCTCACCATGATTCTAAGGGGAGCGCAATAAGGCAAGGGCCTTATTCCTTAGAGGCCCTTAGTCTCCCACAAGATCACCTCGCAGAGTATTGACTCCATGGGTTTTTTATGTCTACCAAGTCAGTCAAGAGGCAAGTGGCACCCTTGGAGCATGTGGTGCATCCTGAAGGGTACGTCCTGCAAGAAAAATGGAAAGAGGGGAGTGACACCCTTGGCGCAAGTAGTGCGTCCTGAAGGGCACATCACGCAAGAGAAACATAAAGAGGTGAGTGGCACCCTTGGAGCACCTAGTGCATCTTGAACGGCATGTCGCATCATTATTTAGTAAATTGGATAAACCTAGATGGCTTTAGGATGAATAACAT
>SNQJ01S0015803.1:241744-252029 GCA_010110895.2 Picea sitchensis
AAAAAGGGTAAGTTTTTGCACATGCCTTTTTGAGTTTAAATAAAAAGGGGAAAGAGGGAAATCTAAAATAATTAGGAAACTAGGAAAAAAGCGAGAAACATAAAAAGAAAGAAGAAACACAAGGAAAAGGAAGATAGTCTAACTTAGTAAGGTATCTAGCATTTAAGAACTTTCTAATTTCAACTCAACTAGTAAATTAATAAGGGGGAATGTCATTAAAACTTGTAAGGAGATATGGGGACACCTAGGAGTGATTCTAGGAGTGTCTTTAGGTGAGTGAGGGAAATAAGGGTAATTAATTAATTAATGAATTTAATTTATGGAGGAATGAGGGGGATGGGTGACACTTGTACGGGGAGGATTTTTATGGACTAAATTATTAAACTTTAAATTAAATGGGATTTTGGGAAAGTAAGGGACTTCAAAACTCTATATAATGGAGGGAGGAGAAGGATGATGGATATATTTTGTTTACGTAACGTTACGTTGCAGAAATTTATACTTGACTGACTTAGCTTGTGTGAGTTGGGATACCCAGCTCGGTGAGGAGTGGTAGCTCGGCCTTGCGAGGCGAGATGGGAGCTAGTTGATTCTCTGGTTAGTGTGTGTGGTCCCTTTGCGGCTCGAGGGGATAAGGGGGGAGAAGAGTACCCATAGTGTTGGCTGGGAGGTAACGATGAAGTTTCATCGGTTGGAAAGAAAGAGTTGCACGAAGCGCACGGGACATCAACTCAGAGTGGACAATTGGGTAACGATACACTTCCTTTATTTCTGCATGGTAGATTGTTGGTATGATTATGATTTTAGTTATGCGTGTTTAATTGGGTAAGGAAAGTGATTTTCTTAGCATTCTAGTGGATGACTGCAATTTTTCCCATAGCCTTTAGCTCGATGTTGTTTTTCGATGGCCTTCGATCCCTGCATGTCTTGGTCGTCCTGTGGTTTATTGATTGTGATGATTATCACTTATTTTTTACTTCATCCCTAACTCATCAGTCCACTCCTCAATAGTCGGCCAGGAGCTTGATATATGGTCATCGCTTTGGCGTTAATAGACCTATGGATCTCAACGCCCTGCTTTTATGTGTGTGGATGATGAGCGAAGGATGTTCTTGTCAGCCATCTGCCTCTGTTGTTTGTTCTTGTCTGATCATTGTCTTGCGCCTTCTAGAAAAAGTACCTCCGCGTATGGATTTCTTTGCATCCTTGTTGGTTTATCTTTGCACTTGTTTTGTTCTCCGCCCCTTAAGGGATTAACCATGGATTTTCTCTGAGCTTGGGCTGATAGAATCTCTGTGATCATTTCAATGACTTTTCCCAATGGATTCTTGTGTTTCTCTTACTTTTTTTAGTGTTTTATTTTTTTATGCGTTTTCATTATTACACTAATCCCAACGCTTGTTTGGTTTATGGACTGCGATTAGATTTTATTGACTGTTATCTGGAGAACTATTCTAATATCCACAACGATTGACTATCCAAAAGGAATTTATTTCTCAGAAGAACTTTAACTTTTAGAAATGACATATATGTACAGTCGGCACATCATTGAGCTGTAGATGCCTTAAAGTTTTATTTTTCTATGATATTGAATCGAACCAAAACATCTTGTTTTATTGATTGGTCTGTGTGCTCATTACCTCTTACCAATAATTGTTTTTATTCCTTTATTTCCTAGGATGTTTTGTACAACGATTTTTCTTATATATTAATGACAGCAATGTAAATCCCCTTATGGTGCGTTTTTTTTACAGAGATTTTGCTTATATATTAATGACAACATTGTAAATCCCCTACTGGTGCATTTTGTATAGAGATCTTGCTTATATATTAATGACAGCAATGTAAATCCCCTACTGGTGCATTTTGTACAACGATCTTGCTTATATATTAATGACAACAATGTAAATCCCCTTCTGGTGTGTTTTGTACAATGGCTTTGCTTATATATTAATGACATCGAATGTGATTCCCTTCTGGTGTGTTTGGTACAATGATTTACTTATATATTAATGAAATAAGGTATATAATACATCTGCTCTGTTTGTACTTCGAATCCATTGAAGGATTTATAACTCAACGAATTCTTAATTTGCGAACTGTACCCAAATAATTGTTTTTATTCCTTTATTTCCCGGGATGTTTTGTACAATGATTTTTTATATATATTAATGACAGCAATGTAAATCCCCTTCTGATTCATTTTGTTTACAACGATTTTGCTTACATATTAATGACAGCAATGTAAATCCCCTTATGGTGCATTTTTTTATAGAGATTTTGCTTATATATTAATGACAACAATGTAAATCCCCTACTGGTGCATTTTGTATAGAGTTATTTCTTATATATTAATGACAGTAATGTAAATCCCCTACTGGTGCATTTTGTACAATGATATTTCTTATATATTAATGACAGCAATGTAAATCCCCTTCTGGTGTGTTTTGTACAACGACTATGCTTATATATTAATGATGTCGAATGTGATTCCCTTCTGGTGTGTTTGGTACAAAAATTTACTTATATATTAATGACATAAGGTATATAATCCATTTGGTCTATTTGTACAGCGAATCCATTGAAGGATTTATAACTCAACGAATTCTTAATTTGTGAACCGTGACACCTCTGCGTGTTGTAACCATGATTTTGTTGTGATACCTTCACCTCTGCGATTTGTATCCATGTAATGGATGCAATACCTTACCTCTACGTGATGTAATGAAAATTTTGTTGTGATAAATTCACCACTGCGATTTGTATTCATGTAATGGATGTAACACCCTACCTTTGCGATTGCAACCTTAAATTCCCCTATGCACCGGCCGTGTAGAACAACGATCCTATATTCCATTCTGTGGTGAATAATGTACCACGTCTTCTTTAATTGGAAATGTGATTACAGCTTCTGACAGTTATGATTTTGTAGATGGAAATGCAATTATATGTACTTTGTCTTTTGACAGCTCATCTTTAAATTGATTGAAACGTAGTCTAATTTGGGTCGGGTTTTACCTAGATGGCCCGGTGACTTTTCCTCTACACGCCTTTTGTGTTTTTTTTATTTGAAAGCCCATGAATAATGTACTCAGTAGTCTACAACATAGGTAAATTATAATTACTTCTTACAACAAATTGTTATCATTTTGACGACCTCTTCATTGAATATATAGCCTTGAATTGTTCAGATCACCTTTAATTAACTCAAACCAGACTTGTCCTTAGTTTTAACCTTGATTAAACTGACTTGTCAATTAGATGGTAATTTTAGTTTATGATTTTAGTATTGATTAAATTAGATTTGTCAATTAGATGGTAATTATGGACAAATGGTAATTAGACTTGCTAAATTGGTTGTATTTAATGTCAATTTGATTGTAAATTAATGACTAATTTATAACTTAGACATGTGAGTTAGATTATACTTAATTTTAATTAGATCATAAGTATTGATCTGTTAGACTTGAAAATGGGTTGGGTTGTTGAACAGGTCGAGTTTAAGCTCACACCTTTCTTGATTGTAGTCATATTGCGCTTGGGTGACCCATTGCTTGGGGTATGTGTGTAGCCTTCTTGTCAGTTTCTGGCTCCTAGGGCATCAGGGTTATATAGAGTCCTTAGTCAAGATAGGATGTGTGGTGCCAAGGTTATTGACACATATATCACCTGGGGACAACATGATTCCTAATGAGGGTATCACGGCGCACCCTATTGTATAGCGGTGAATGATAACTTGGCCAGAGTTGGTGCCTTCAGTGTGAGTGTTGTTAAGCATTGTAAGTTGGATTTTGGCACATGGGTTGAATGCCTCCATGCATTGGGTTCACGCACCTTGAGGTTCTAGTATTATTCGTCAAGGTCGTAGTGTCTAGATGGGGATGTTGTCCCTTAGGTTGTAGGCACGGTCATGTTTGCATCGGGCAGGTAATCTTTTGATTCCCTTGTTGTTTTACGCACGTTTTTCCCTGTTTCTCTTGCGTCAATGCATGGAGTATTAGTTTCTCGTTGCCTAGACTGCGTTCTTGCATTGATCATCAGTGGTGTGGTTAACTGCTGTTGTCATCTCCTTCTTTCCTAAAAATACAAAAAAAACGCACTTCTGCTTCACTTGTAGTCATAACGAAGCGGTCGTTACATGTGGTATCAAAGGGGGGTTCAACCCGCGACTTGGGATCACTATGCCTTTCGTTGTTATGATTTAATTACAATGTTGCTAATTGAGTTGTCTTGTATCTGTGCAGGTAATCATGGTTAGAGGATTTCGTAGAGGCAGATGATGGGGTGCTAGGGGAGGAGGCGCAATGCCTCCAGAAGAATCCACACCTAAGGGGTCCAACCCCGAGGGAGAAGAACAGGTTTTCGACCAGGAGAAGATAGCGGTGGGTGACATGATTGGGTTGATGAGGTATTTTCAATGGATGTCTGAGGCACTGATTAGTCATTTTGACAGAGATTAGGACACGGCACTGGAACCCCTTGACAGTCCACTACACGCTCCATTTGGTATAGGTAGCATTCACCGTGAACTCGAAAATGTCAAATTTTCGAGTTCTTTGGTGCCTCGGACGACGCAGCCACCAAGGCATGGTTGGAGAATATGTCGATGTGATTTGCACTTCGCGACTATACCTCCAACATGAAGGTCCACATGGTGGTCTTTCAACTAAAGGGAAGCACTCTTCTATGGTGGAAGACGCTCTTGCCACAACTAAACATGGTCTTCGAAGACGTGTCATGGAACTGTTCAAGGAACAGTTCTGAGAAAGGTACCTATTAGAGGAATTCATTGAGTTTCATCTCAATGAGTTTAATTCCTTGCGACAGGGCAGTCGTATAGTGCCTGAGTACGAGACCCATTTTATGGAGTTTCTTCGGTATGCTCCACATCATAATACTAAGAAACTTAAGGTAAACAGGCTCATGTTCAGCCTTAATGGTAGCATACATGCAAAGGTTAGGATTTTGATGCCTCAGACCTTGCATGATGTCATCCAACAGGCCCTCATAGCATAGGAGGCGCTTATCAGCGGGGGTCAGAGAAGGACTCCAGCAAGACCAATAGGGCAGGTGTCATCTGGTGTGCAACAGCATTAGACACCAGCCATACATATGCTAGGATATTGTGGCTTCCAGAAATGATCCACTTTCACTACACCTTGGTGACCGAAGTCTCAGCAACAAACACCTTATCGGGTACGACAGCATCAGCAGTAGCATCAACCGCAACAACAACAGATTAGGCCTGTTCAACAGAACATACCAGGATTCTAGGCCGATGGGTCGTCATATTCTACCTCGGGTACCAAGAGTACTGGACCAAAGAAGGGGTGTTGGACATGTGAGGAGACACACTACCAATGTGACTACCTTTTGGAGAGGACTAGAGTGTCTGGATCAGCCAGACCCACCACCATGGGAGATTTGGGCAAGGCCCATCGGATTCATGCAGCGATGAATAACTGTTAGGTAGAGCAGCAGTTGACTGTGCTCAAGACGTCAGGTACCATTGCTGACCAGACTCTAAGTATTTTGATAGATCTTGGTGCTACCGAGAGTTTCATTTATGGTGCAATGCTAAAAAGGATTAAGGTAAAGGCAATCGAACAGGATGAGTTTAGCTTCGTAGAGATGGATTTTGGAGCCAAACAGAAGGTTGGAGGAAAGCTCACAGGATGCACCCTCAACCTGGGATATTTTTTCACCAGGGCCAACCTGTACATCACAATCTTAGGATGTTATGATGTCGTGATTGGTATGGACTAGTTGGAATTGTATGAGACGATACTCAACTATAAGACAAAATGGTTGAGCTTGGTTGATCATGAGGGACAGAGACATGTGATTGTAGGTCGGAACTAGGGAGTTTCCCTGAGATTCATCTCTTCCTTGCAGCTACAAAAGAGCATGCACACGGGATGTAATATTTATGCGATCCTTGTGTTAAATGAGAAGGGAGTCACGAAAGGTCTAGAACACCTTTCGATGTTGAGAGAGTTTGCAGACATCTTTTCAGAGGAGTTACCTGGGATGTCGTCGGAGAGGGAATTGGAGTTTACTATAGACCTAAAACTGGGGACTGAACCGATAGCTATAACACCTTATCAGATGTCAATCCTAGAGTTATAGGAGTTGAGAATGCAACTGAAAGAATTTTTGGACCTAGGACTGAGACGTCCAAGTGTGTCACCATGGGGTGCGCCTGTTACTTTCATACGAGAGAAGGATGGGTTGTGGATGCTCCTCATTGATTATCGTCAATGGAACAAGGCAACGATCAAGAATCAGTATCCATTGCCAAGGATAGATGATCTGTTTGATTAGATGAAGGGTGTGACGGTGTTCTCGAAGATTGATTTGCAATCAGGGTATCACCAGTTACGGATCAAGGAGGATGATGTCCCTAATACCACCTTTAAGATGAGGTTTGGACATTACTAGTTTACTGTTTTACCGTTTGGACTGACAAACGCCCCAGGGGTATTTATGATTTTGATAAATGGGGTGTTCCGTGAGTACTTGGACAAGTTCGTCCAAGTATTCATTGACTATATTTTGATTTACTCTCGGAAAATGGAGGAACATGATGACCACTTGCGCTTGGTACTACAATGTATGCGAGAGCACAAATTGTATGGGAAGTTGTCCAAATTCTCATTTTATCAATCAAGGATTCACTACTTAGGGCATGTCATCTCCAATGAAGGTATCGTCATGGATCCAACAAAGGTCGAGGCTATTATGGAATGCCCTGTGCCGATGAATGTCTCAGAAGTGTGTAGATTCATGCGTTTAGAAGGATACTATCGACAATAGTCAATGGATTTTCGAAGAAAGAAAATCCGATCACGGAGTTGCAGAAGAAGAACAAGAATTTTGTTTGGACCGAGAAATGCACAGAATAATTTCATAGGCTCAAGGAGTTGTTGAAAACAACACTGATACTAAAGGACCTTGACATGGATGTGGAATTCTTGGTATGCATTTATGCATCCAAGGAAGGCTTAAGCAGAGTCTTGATGCAAGACGATCGAGTGATCGCTTACATCTCGAGGAAACTGAGAAGGCATGAGGAAAACTATGCGACGCATGATTTGGAGTTGTTAGTTATTGTATATTCCTTGAAGGTTTGGAGACACCACCTTGTTGGATGAAAATTTGAACTAAAGATGGACCATTGTGGACTACAACACATATTTACGCAAGGTGACCGAAATGCGCGACAACGACGTTGGTCGGAATTGCTTAGCAAGTACGAATTCAATATTACTTACATAAAAGGAACAGTGAACCAAGTGGTAGATGCATTGAGTCAGAGACCACGCATCTTTTCGGTGATGCCTCTTCAGATGAATCTACGTGAAAAGATTCTAACTATACAACGTGACGATGACTGGTACAAAGAGGTCGAGGGTTTTATCGGACAAAACACAATCATGGTACCAAGATTTGAAGGATTTACGTTTGACCACGATGGATTATTAAGGTTTAAATATTGGATTTACATACCATTGAATGGCAAGTTGAGGAGATTGATCTTAAGCGAGGCTCATAGAGAAATCTACATGGCTCACTCGGGAGTCACGAAGATCAGGGTAGACCTTAAACCCTTATTCTTCTGAAAGGGAATGAAGGAAGACATAGTCAACTACATGGCTAGATGTCTAGAATGTCAGAAGATAGAGGCTGAACATAGACACCTAGAAGGATTAATATAGCCACACACTATTCCGGAATCGAAATAGGAGGTTATTTAGATGAATTTTATTTTTTGATTTCCACTAACGACAAGGAGACACAACCTGATTTTTGTAGTAGTAGACACTCTGATGAAGAGAGCTCACTTTATTCCTGTGTGTATGACGTATCAGGCACCTAACATAGCTAGATATTTCATCAATGATATTGTGAGGCTGCATGGCATGCCTAAGAGGATTATATCTTATCAAGGATCGGTGTTTACTAGATGATTCTGGATGAGTTTCAAAGAGGCCTTGGGAACCCAACTTAACTTCAGTACTGTGTATCACCTGGAGACTGATGGGCAGACCAAATGAATGAACCAGACCTTGGAGGACATGTTGCACATGTACGTGATGGACCAACAAAAGCGTTGGGAAGAATTCTTGCCACTGGTGGAATTCGCTTATAACAACAGTTACCAAAGCACCATTAAGATCGCGCCTTTTGAGTTTCTTTACGGGTTACCATGTCGGATGCCTTTGAGTTGGGATCGGCTTGAGGATAGGGTCCTGGTGCGACCAAAATAAATCCAAGAAATGGAAGAGAAAATGAAAAAAATAAGACAAAGGATTAAAGAAGTGTAGGATCGACAAAAGGGTTATGCCAATGCACACCGTGTCGACCATAGTTACAAGATTGGCGATCAAGTCTTCTTGCAAGTAAAATCACATAAGAGTTCGATCAAGTTTGGAAATGGGGATAAGCTCTCTCCTAGGTTCATGGGACCTTTCGAGATTGTGGAGAGAAAGGGGCTTGTGGCCTATCGATTAGCCTTGCCTGATTCTTTGAGGTGTATGCACGATTTTTTTCACATTTTTGTTTTGAGACATTATATTAGTGATCCTACACACGCTATTGAAACGAGTTCCTTGCAGGTATCGGATGAGGGTGTTGGAAAATTTTTAACAAGTAGCGTATGCTTTTCATTGATGGCAAGTACAATAGTGGAGATGGCAGGATAAGAAGGATAAAATCCCTTGGGGATTCAAAAGTGAAAGCTCAGGAGGAACAACGTTGAGGAAAACACGTGCAGCAAAACTCAAGATACAGGAGTTTGCAGAGGAGAAGGAAGATAGAGATCCACAATCGTTGGATCCCATCCAAAATTCCCAACAGCATGAGGGTCGTCAGATCTTTATCCAAAATTCCCGACAGCATGAGAGCTGTCAGATCAAAATTTTGTTCTGGACCATTGATCTAGCTTCATCTCGGAGTTTTGCGACTCGCGACTTAGAGAGGCGAGATGATTCATCTCCAGATTCACAAGATGCGAGATAGAGAGTTAATCATGGATCATTGGATCAAGAGGACATGTGGCGAAAGATCGTCATGTCGCTGACTGGAAAGTCAAAGAAATCGCGAGGTCGTGAGTTAGTGATAGAAGGACAGCCATCGGATCCGGATCACAGGAGGACCATTGGATCTGCGCGGGGGATCACACGTGGTGAAAGAACGTCATCTCGCTGATTGGAAAGTCAAAGAAACAACGAAGATGCGAGATCGTGATTTAATCTAGGACCGTCGGATCACCAAGAACGTGGACCTTTGATTTGAGCTCCATCTCGGAGCCTCGCTTATCGTGACTTGAAGTGACGAGAACCTCCATCACAGGAATCGAGAGATGCGATATTGCGGGAAGATCAGGACTGTCGGATTACCAAGAACGTGGATCGTTGATCTGAGCTCCATCTCAGAGCTTTGCCTATCGCGACTGGGAGTGACGAGAATCTCCATCGAAGGAACAGCGAGATGCGAGATCACGATGAGATCAGGACCGCTGATTCATCAAGATCATGAACCGTCGATCAGGGTCGATGAAGATAATAAGTTCGTAGAAAAAGTGCGAAACGGGTAAATAATGACAATACCCTTCAGAGTTAATCCAACGGTGCAGGTGAACTTGAACAAGATCGGAGGGATACTTTTGCATGACACAGTGAAACTACCAGTAACCATTGATGGTTTCTACCAGAGGATGCGAAGATACTTCGGTGTGATTTCCAGAGGAGCAGAAGAGTCACATGGAATCTTCCAGTGAAATGAAGACGACTCGTGGAGACGATTGACAGCTGGATGGGATTGAGGCTGTAACTGAAACAAAGAAGGTGAGCTCAGTTGTCACAGAGAAGACAAAGAGTCTCAACTTCCAGAGAGGTTGAGGAATCTCAGCATAACACCCAGTGATACTGGACACGCGGGGCGATCCACCAGAGAAGATGAAGAGTCACGATGATGATCAGATAGAGCACTCAAGAGGTGGAGAATAATGACGGAGAGTATGCATGCAGAGGCATGGAGAACAATGAATGCACAATGTGCACAGAAGCTATAAATACACGGTATAGAGAAAATATGTGGGTGTTGTTGTTGTTGGAGGTTGTTGTGAGTGTTGTTGGTAAATGTGATTCAGGTGTGAAGAAGGAGAAGAGTGAAGCAGTTGAATAGCACAGAAGAGGAACTGTGCAGAGAATGGAGATGGCGCACAGAGCATAAAAAGCAGAAGACCAGACAGCGCAAGTGATGTGAGAAGAAGAAAGGCAAT
>SNQJ01S0015804.1:860-18191 GCA_010110895.2 Picea sitchensis
CAGAGCGGGTTCCGTTTAGCTAGAGGTAGACCAATAAGCTTAAACATGACAAGTCATGAAGGAACTTCGACCAATAATCCTCCTCTATTTGATGGAACAATTTTGTCTTTATGGAAGGTTAGAATGAGAACATACATTATGGCCTTAGGTGCTTATGTTTGGGATGTTGTAGAGATTGGATATACAAAACCTGTTGAGCTATCTTCCAAAGATGATAAGTTAGAATTTAGCTTCAATGCAAAGGAAATGAATGATATCTTGAGTGGGCTTACTAAAGTTGAATTTGTAAAAGTAATGCAGCTTGATTCTGCCAAAGAGATGTGGGATAAACTCATTAGAATTTATGAAGGAAATGAGAAAGTAAAAGATGCCAAACTTCAGACATATAGATTGAAATTTGAACAACTAAAGATTAATGAGGATGAAACAATTAATAAATATTTCTTAAGAGATGAGGAGCTTGTGAATGCCATGAATGGTCTTGGTGAGAATATTGAAGACGCATTTTTAGTTCAGAAGATTTTAAGATCTCTACCAAATAGATTTAATCCAAAAGTTTATGTAATAGAAGAACTGAATGATCTTAAGATTTTTTCTATTGATCAACTTATAGGAACTCTAATTGCTTATGAAATGAGGATTAGTAAATATAATCCCACCTCTAGAGAAGTATCATTTAAAGAAAATAAGAATGAAGATTCTGAGCTTGATGAAATCGAAGAAAAATTTGTGACAAGACTAAAGAAAGGATTAGGAAAGTACCAAGGCAAGTTTCCCTTCAAATTGTTTAACTGTGGAAATATAGGACACTTTGAATCTAAGTGTCCACACAAGAAGAAGGACTAGAACTCTGAAGGTGAAGAGAAGTACAAATCTAAGAGATTTGGTAAAAATAAAAGTTTATGTGTAAAGAATGATGACTCTTCAGGACACACATATAGTGATTCTTCTTGTGGAGATAAGGTTAATGACTTTAGGCTTATGGCCAAAGAAGACCATGTTAATAAAATCATAGGAAGTGATGTTAATGATGAATAAGTTGTCGTTGACTTGGAAGGAGAACTGATCAGTTCCCTAGAAGAACTTGCTAGACTCATATTTAAGAAGAAAAAGCAAAAACAACTGATATAGTTCGAGAAAGACAGTAAAAAACCCGATGAATACTTTTCCCTGATAAAAGTGGAATTAGACGAGGCAGAGAAAATAGAGGACATTATGAAACAACAGTTATTAGAGAAGAAGGCAAGATGTGAATCCTTGGAAGAAGAGGTAGTAAAAACCAGAAAATACGTGGAGAAGTTTAAAGCATTGTATCTCGAAAATCTTCTAAGCATTAAATCCTCAACAGAACTAAATGACATTTTGAGAAAATAATGATCTCCTTTGTTGAATACTGGTTTAGGCTATGTAAGTTGTTCAAGAAGTAAATAGACAGAAAGCAAAGAGCCAGTAAAGATGATCAAGTTCCAAGTCAACAGACAATCAGACCATGTGAGTACTCTGCCCCCAAAATCTAATACAGACAAGATGATCCCTGATAAAAACCAAAGATATCAGAAGATGGAGCAACAAATGCCAAGAAGAAGGCCATCCTTTAGGTACCAAAATTTCTTCCATGTTTATTGTTTTTACTTCTCTAATTTTGGTCATAAGATTGCAAATTGTCAAATTAAGTTTAGAGACATGCAACTAAGGAGATCAAGAAATAAATAATCTTTGAAACATAGAACTAAACAACTAATGAGTAGACAAAGTTGCACCAATCACTTTGACCTATTTAAAAATGAGCTCGAATTCTATAAAAATCATAACTTCGGCCACAAAGCTGCAAACTGCCAACTGAAGAATTACAAAGAAGATCCAAGCATAAAACCCTTAGCTAGAAATGTCAGCATATGGAAAAAGAAAGATAGTGAAAAATGTGGTCTAGTACTTTCAACTCAAAGACAAAAGAACCCCTGGTATATTGACAGTGGATGTTCCAAACATATGACTGGAGACAAAAGTAAGTTTCTGTCTCTAAGTGAAAGCAAATCAGGAAATGTAACCTTTGGAAATGATGCACCAGGAAAAATAAAAGGTAAATGAATGGTAAGTCTAAGTAATGGCAAAGGGAAATCTCAATATGTGTTGTTTGTAGATGGTCTGAAATGTAATCTTCTTAGTGTCAGTCAAGTTTGTGAAATAGGATATAAAGTTTTTTTCACTTCTAAAGATTGTAAAATACAATCTGTGAATTCAGGACAGTTGATTGCAAAAGGCATAAGAACAGAAAACAATGTCTATATTTTGAAAGAAGAAAAAGAAGAATGTCACTTAAGCAAGTATGATGAAAGATGGTTATGGGATAGGAGACTTGGACACCTATATTTTGATCATCTAATCAAACTTAGAAACAGTGGAGCAGTAAAATATCTTCCAAAAATATCAAATCCATATGACTCTGTATGCAAACCTTGCCAAATAGGAAATCTCACTCAGACACAGTTTAAATCTAAGAAATTTGCATCAATAGAGAAACCTCTTCAGTTAGTACATATGGATTTATTTGGACATCAATGAAGGAAGGTACAGGAAAATAAAATTATTTCATGTTTATTATTGATGATTATTCTAGAGTTACATGGGTTTCCTTTCTGAAAGAAAAATCTAAAGAATTTTAAAAATTCAAAGTGTTTAATGCTTTGACTAAGAATCAAACAGAAAAAAGATTGAAGGCAATAAGGTTTGATAGAGGCGGAGAGTTTACTTCAGAAGACTTCAAAGATTTTTTTGATAAACATGGGATCAAAAGAGAGTATACTTGTAATGTCCCCAAGGTCGAGCCCTGTTGTAAATCATGTTTATGAAATGAATTGTAATTATGTTTTTTGTAGGCTGGTGAGGCAAGTTAATATAAGCTGGTGGGCTTATGTGATTATTATGCGAGAGAACCTAAGTGTTGAAGGCCAAGATCCTGATTGTGTACATGTATCTATGCACATTATTAATAAAAATATAAACACTGCGGCATGCAAACCGACCACGATGAATGAGTGATGGGGGACTAAGCTTCCACAGAGTGAGCAAGGGATTAGGGGATGGAAGGTGGGAAAAGGGACTAAGTGTTGAGTCTAGGGGATTAAGTCCTTAGGGAATAATATTTTAATATTATTCCAAAAGACATGTGAATAATATGTTTTATCCTAAGTTCTTTTGGAAGGATAAGCAACTTCCAAATGGAAGGAATGCATGCTGAAGGAACACATGCAGTTGCATGGGTGACAAGTGTCAACCCAGGCACATGCAAATAAAATGGCTGAGATGAGTCGTGTTGGGGGTTCCTCCTCCATTCCACCGTCGACCGTCTAAATGTGAGTCTCGTTTGACCTCTGCAAGATACGCTCGTGAAATTTTGAAACTGGGGAAAAGGTCTGTGCTGATTCCTAGGAAATCCAATACACCCTCTATTCTGAACCATTGAGCCTGTGTCGACCCCTGCGTGGATTACTGGTCACGTGTCCCTGAGAAAACCATAACCGTGAGTCTATTCCGTGATTGTTGAGCTGGATGGGTTGAAGTATGTGACTTTCACCTATTTGGGAAGCCCATGACTATATACCCAGTTTATTGTTGTGGCCACACCGTGCTGGACTGCGCGTGGCTTGCTGACCAGTGTAAGTTCATGTTGAGCCTGTGTGTAACCTCTCTCTAGGTGAGGGAGGTGATTTTTATTAAAGAGGCAAGTTTTACTAAGTCTGTGAGCGACTCTCTCCAGGTGAGAGAGTGTGTGGAGGAAGGAGATAGCTCCTAGAAGGAACCATGTAGCTTCCACAGAGCTCGTATATTTTTGGTCCGGCGTGTTGTTGAAGTCGAAGGACTGTCTAGGTGACAGAGAAGGTGTATACTCCTGGGGTGGGAAAGGCATGTGGGGAAGGATATTCTGTGGGCAGTGGGCATAAGTGGTTCCTGGGAGAGAATCTTCCCTCTTTTACATGTATTATTCTAAAGAGAGTTTGTTGGGAAGTGGTTTTCTCCTAGAGAGAGTCCAACACCAGCTACAAAGCTCTGAGACTTCCTGATCCGACTTGTTTCCGAGACCTAGAGACAAAGGTGAAGCACCGATGGACTATACTTATGAAGGTGTATACTCCTGGGCGGAGCAGACATGTGGGGAATGAGAGTCTGTGAGTAGTGGTCGTAAGAACGCATCCTGGGAAGAATCCTTCCAGTTATTCTGTGTTATTTTCCCTGTAATTTAAGCCTAGCTAGGATTCCTTGCCTTGGGGTGGAGATTTTTCCCAGCTTGCGGGTGACCCATTGCTGAGCTTGATGAGAAGAGTGGTCTAAGGCTGGGAGGTTTGTGGAAGACCTGCACCTGGTTGGTGGAATTACTAGCGTTTCAAAGATAAGTACCAGATGATGTTTTAATTACGTTTCTGCATGTCTGCGTATTTATATTTATCATGTATTCTGTTGTGCATACGAATTAATGTTAAAGCCATTGATTATTTGTAGTAGCAGTAATTATTATATTTACTCTAATTTTAAATGTGTTTCATTTACTTAAATGCATGTCTTATATATAGAATTAAGTATGAGATTGTTATTCTGTGAAGTAGCGCCTGCTCGGCCTGGAATGGGGGTGTTACAGTTTGGTATCAAAGCGTTACAGTATGAAAGAGTGTTACAAAATGGTATCAGAGCCAAGGTTTCAATGCTGAGCCCAGATGGGCCAGTTGAGTGGTCTTTGGACCGATGGTTTTAGGAGAAATTGTGTCTGGAGGACCAATTTTGGACCTTTGAATGCTCTTGAGTGTCAAGGAGTTACTTGACCATGTTACCAAGCTCAGGAGGTGTAGGGGTGTTATAAAAATGCAGTCAGTGTGGTATATGGCCACAGGGAGAGAGAGAACTCCACACCAGAAGTGTTGGAGCCTTAGGATTTGTTCGGGAGGAAAGGAGAACCCTCATGACCGTCAAATCTGGAGAACATGCAAAAGGTTTAAAAACCTTTGGAGTTGCACAAGAGTGTGGAAATTGTGGTACGCGAAATCCCAAAATCATGAGGACCGTTTATCGAAGGGACACATGGATGTCGGTCGACATTTCAGCATCCAAGAAACCAAAGGGAAAGATCCCTCATTGTCACAAGTCGCGAAATCCCGGTTACCGAAAACCCAAAAACCTGAAGTCCCGAAATATTCGAAGATGGAAGAACCAACCCAAAATCCTGAAACAATCTACACAGTAGATCGTAGGAGAGGAACTTGAACCTTTGGATCATTTCAGAATTTGGGGATTGAAATGATGAGAGACTTAGAGTCTCTACATTGTGAACTCCCGGTTACCGAAAACCCAAAACTCCAAAATCCTGAAACACCAAAAGGATCTGCGCCGTAGATCTGAGAGAGGTCTAACCATTGGATTTCACTTGGAAGGGATGTGGGCACATGGATCTGTACCATGTACCAGTAGGTCGAGAAGAAAAGTGAGAGTGGTTGGACCTGACGACATCACCATAGGTGACATGGACTCTCCTGAGTGTGCCACTTGCCACTGTGGATGTGGGAGACAGTTGTGCTCTGTGGACAGAGATTGTAATGAAAAGAAGTTGGGAGTCACTGCATCGTGAACTACCAGGTACCGAATACCTGAAAATCGAAGTGCCGAAATCCCAAAATTTTCAAAGACAAAAGAACCGTTAAGGATTTAACTATTGTATCCTCATGGACCAAAACCCAGAAACCCGAAGTCCCGAAGTCCTGAAAATTGCAGAGTCGAGAAGAGCTCATAAAATTAGTGAAATTAAAACATTTTCTTAAATTGGATTGTTTATGAATGATGAAGGAATTGTCAAGAAATGAAGGCCTGACAAATTCTAGTCGTCTGTGCATTTTTATTGCAGAAGGTTGACGAGTGCCAGAACTAATTTGAATTGCCACAAAGTGCAAAGAAATGGAAGAGACACATAATGCTTCCAGTTTAGAAAACAAAGCTCAAGAGAGATGGAGTAGAACTTTTGTATGTAGAGTGTGCATATCCAGCGCAAGGATTGCTTATAGAGGGAAATTGTTTTAAGTTTGAAAGACTCCAGGAGACGAGAGTAGAGGGTGCCAGGAGGCCACCAGAAATTCTTTTGGAAAACACCATTGAAGCCTTCGAAATATTTGAAATCCTTCTAGTTAGGGAGGAACTCAAGTCCAGAAGAATTGACGCCAAGATATTTGGAAAGAAGTCATTGAGAACCTGAACGAATGGTAGGAATCCTTTGAGGTAAGACTATGTAGAGGAAAACACTGAGAAAACATAATCACTGAGGGTTATGTGGAAGCTCTTCCAGGAGGGCATTGAGAAAGTGCATAGAGTGCACAGAAGAACTCTATTCTGAGATCAAAGGAAGGAGAAGTGTCAAGAAGGAATAAAGAATTTTTGAGAATTCTGTGAGACTCTGCCAAGAGGGCATTGAGCAAATGCACAGGATGCATTGAGGAGAACTCTATTTTGAGTTTAGTGAGAAGACAGAGTCATTGAGGATTCTAGAGAACTTTTCCAGGAAGGACATCAAGTTGGTGCAAGTGTGCATATAAGGAACTCTTTTGAGTTTTGAGATAGGGGAAGTGTCACAGGAAGACACTCACAGGTTTACTGAACACCCTGTAGGCTCAACAAAGCGTGCTTGAGAAAGAAGTTGCCAGAGGGCACCAATCTCCATTTGAAGGAGAAGGAAAGGGTTGAATCCCTTAGAGGTTAAAGTTATGAAGCTCAAGAAGGATAGTGTTTTTATGCACAGAGTAACAACAAAGAGGAGTAGGAGGTCGAGAAACCCTTCGAGGTTTCACAATCGACAAAGCTCAGGAGGGACAACATTCCTAGAACACAGGCGAGATTCAAAGGAATTGAGCTCGGAGGGGAAGCGAGGCCTTTGAAACTTAGAAAAATATTCCAAGGGGAAGGAATAAGTTATAAATATCAGGAGGGAGCATAGTTGTCATTAGATCAGCTAGAGAGGAAGATATTTGTGTCATCATATTTAGTGCAAAGAACTGATAGTCATTAGATCTGAAGGAAGGTGCACGGAGTTTAACCTCTGGGAGGTCGCAAAGGAGAGGAGTTGTATGGACGGTGGAGACACTTCGTGGAGGAAGAGTCAAAGTTGCAAGAGTCGTTGGATCTTACAGAGAAGCAAGGGGATTAAGGTTGAGTATCTTTCGATACTCTGAAGCTCAGAAAGGATAGCGACCGTCAGATCCGGGTCAATGACAGTCGTTGATCTCATTCAAGAAATCGCGAATTCGGGGTTCGTGAGTTCGTAGGGCAGACCAAATTATTGGTTCCGCGAAGTCCCACGTCGTGAGGAGCAGAGAAGGAGATCCAAACAATTGGATCTAAGCCACAGGAGAACCATTGGATCAAAACCTTCGCGTGGTATCGCGTATCGGGGGTTTGGGGGTTGAAAGAAATTCTTTTTTACTGCGACGTCGCGAAGTGCTAAGCGTCGAGGGCTCATAGAACACGTGGCACATCCTTTAGGTGGGGACCACGTGGTTGATAGGTGGCGTAAAAATAACCACCCAGAGAAAGAGGAAGCAGGTGACAGGTGATGGACACACATTGCCTGGAAAGGAGTCAACTCATCGCTGACTTTCATGTCTTAGGGATTCACAAAGGAGGAGCATGAGGGCTCAACACTCCAACTCACAAAGTCACAAGTTGTGAGTAGTGCTAGCACTTAGCCCTAGCCGGTGGTTATGTGTGGAAGGAACTAACAAGGAGGAGCCATACCCATATCACATCTCGGGTATTGATGTCTAGAGAAAGAGGAGTCGAGGGTCTTCGACTCACGAACTTGCGAGTTGTGAGAGGCGCTTGCGCTAAGGTAAGGTCGTGGTCACATGGAAATGTGAGGTTCGCACCTGGCATCAAGTTGCGCAACGAGCATTTTCATGAAGGACCTATGGATCGGATTCATTGGAGGTTCCAACAAGGAATCAATGGAGCCGCTTCGGCTCGAGGAGAATTTAGAACGATCCTATGTGGATCTTGGCCCGACGGTCGGAGGTCTGCGTCAGAGATGAAGTGTTAGTTATAAGTTTGATAAAAGAAGCATGAAAGCTTCTACTGCTATCAGATATTCAGGTAGTATATTTTTTAATGGCATCCATGCAGGTATGAGTTTTTATCACTCTTTTTGCATAATTGTTGAAAGAAAATTTTGGTAAGAATTTCCTCAGCCAGAGATATGTTAAAAAAATCACATGATTATATGATTGAATGCATACCACTAGATGTGTTAAAGGCTGTAGGCATGTATTAATTCAAATCTGTTTAGCTTCTGAATGCACACATTGACATAGTAGAATGTCATGTTAATTTGGTTATGGGGTAATAAACAAAGAATTAAGGATAAAAACTGGTTGTAGGAATAAATGCCAGTAAGCTAGTCATGTATGAGACCAGGACCTGGTTGAATATGACAAGGTATGGAGAATGTGGCAACACATTGGCCAGAATTCAAACTCATGGATGGTGAGATACATGACTGAGATAGAGAGAATTATGCAATTCAATGCAAGGTGCACTGAATAAGAATGCATTGAGAATTGCACTCATGCATAATGAGTGATAGAATTGTATACTAAATGCAATGGTTGAATATGTTTTGTAAGTACATGCATATATATTATTGCATGGAAATAATTATACTAATGGTTGAAATGTTTCTAACCCCTGAAGTTGAGAACATTTTAGGAACTATTAAACATTGCAACAGGAAAGTTACAAGCCAAGTAATCACAGGAATAAAGACTACATAGAATTTTATGTTTAGAAAATTGAAATAATGAACTTACTGTTGTTAATTATGAACATGCATATGCATAGAATGATGAGTCATTCTATTTGGACAAGTTGTTTGGTAATTGTGATTGAATTTCTAGGTGCATGAAATTCTAAGATTATTGCATAAGATGTTGTACATGTTGAATTATGATGTATAGAAAATACTGACAATTTGTTGGCAGTATGCAAGATGAAGTCTTGCATAAAAATTGTATGCAATTTGATGCCTGTGGAAAATCACAAGGATGGATGCATTCATAATGTGGCAATAGCCAAGATGAATCATGAAATAGAATGTCATGTTTTGGGAATAAAAGTTGAATTTTCTTTCGAACTAATTGGAATTCCTAAATGAATTCCTTTATGTTCTCTCAGGATAACTGCATGTGGTTGATGTAGATGAGATGATGTTGATAAAAGTTAAATGTTGGCTACAAAGAGTATCTCGGAAAGATGTTGCTTTAAAACCTTAGAAAGTAGTTGGAACTCCTGGAGCCACGGTGCTTTAAGACTTCCGGTCTAGCCTGTTGCTGAAGCCCAAGGAAAGGGAGGTGTAGCACCGATGGACTGTGCTTATGAAGGTGTATACTCCTAGGTGGGACAGACATGTGGGGAATGAGAGACCGTTGGTTGGAGTACTGTCAAGGTTTGAATGGTTGGAGTGTTATTGAGGTCTGGTACCTTGGCCTAGACCATGTGGATAAGGATTGTGGACCATGGCTATCTTGGGAAGCCATTACCNTGTTGTGTATGTTGTATATAATTTTAATGTTATTAAATTTGGTTGTATATACATATACATACATTGCATATATGCTTGCATTACCGCATCCATGACTGTACCTAAGGTGTCTCATATTTCATTACTTAAGAAATATATATACCTGATGTTGATCATGTAATCGATTGGAATATGATTCAGGTGGAACCATAAGGTGTCCTGCAAGTGCATCATGTGCGCATATTGGATAGGAAAATAAAACAGCTCTGGAATCGAGCTATTGAGCTTGTAAAGGTCCAGTGGACCTGGTACAGTCCTAAGGATGTGACATGGGAGCATGAGGATGCTATACGGGGTAATACCTGCATATTTTTGAAGATTTTGGAAATCTTCTTGATGTTGTGTGAAAGTTGCACTGAGGACAGTGAAAAAATAAGGGAGGGGGATTGTAATGGACCCAAGGTCGATCCCTGTTGTAAATCATGTTTATGAAATGAATTGTAATTATGTTTTTTATAGGCTGGTGAGCCAAGTTAATATAAGATGGTGGGCTTATGTGATTATTAGGCTAGGGAGCCTAAGTGTTGAAGGCCAAGATCCTGATTTTGTACATGTATCTATGCACATTATTAATACAAATATAAACACCGCCACGTGCAGACTGACCACGATGAATGAGTGATGGGGGACTAAGATTCCACAGAGTGGGCAAGGGATTAGGGGCTGGAAGGTGGGAAAAGGGACTAAGTGTTGAGTCTAGGGGCTAAGCCTAGGGGCTTAAGTCCTTAGGAAATAATATTTTAATATTATTCCAAAAGACATGTGAATAATATTTTTTATCCTAAGTTCTTTTGGAAGGACAAGCAACTTCCAAATGGAAGGAACACATTCTGAAGGAGTGCATGCAGTTGCATGGGTGACAAGTGTCAACCCAGGCGCATGCAAATAAAATGGCTGAGATGAGCCGTGTTGGGGGTTCCTCCTCCATTCCACCATCGACCGTCTGAATGTGAGTCCCATCTGACCTCTGCAAGATACCCTCGTGCAATTCTGAAACCGGGGAAAAGGTCTGTGTTGATTCCTAGGAAATTTGGTACACCCTCTATTCTGAATCGTCGAGCCTGTGTCGACCCTTGCGTGGATTTATGGTCACGCATCCCTAAGAAATCCATAACCATGAGTCTATTCCATGATTACTGAGCTGGTTGGGTTGAAGTATGTGACTGTCACCTATTTGGGAAGCCCATGATTGTATACCCAATTGACTATTGTGGCCACGCCGTGCTGGATTGCGCGTGGCTTGTTGACCAGTGTAAGTTTGTGCTGAGCCTGTGTGTAACCTCTCTCCAGGTGAGGGAGGTTATTGTTATTGAAGAGGCAGGTTTTACTAAGCCTTTGAGAAACTCTCTCCAGGCGAGAGAGTGCATGGAGGAAGGAGAGAGCTCCTGGAAGGAACCCTATAGCTGCCACAAAGCTCAGAGATTTTCGATCTGACCTATTGTTGAAGCCCAAGGCAAGGTAGGTTAGCAACTAAATCACTGTCTATGTGACAGAGAAGGTGTATACTCCTGGGGTGGGACAGACATGTGGGGAAGGAGAGTCGATGGGAAGTGGTCATAAGTGGTTCCTGGGAAAGAATCCTACCTCTTTTACGTGTATTCTTCCAGAGAGAATTTGTTGGGAAGTGGTTTTCTCCCAGAGAGAGTCCAACACCAGCTACAGAGCTTTGAGAATTCCTGATCTGGCCTGTTTTCGAGACCCAGAGAGGGAGGTGAAGCACTAATGGACTGTGCTTGTGAAGGTGTATACTCCCAGGCGAAGTAGGCATGTGGGGAATGACAGTCCGTGAGTAGTGGGCATAAGAAGGCATCCTGGGAAGAATCCTTCCAATTGTTCTGTGTTGTTTTCCCTGTAACCTCAGCCTAGCCTAGCATTCCTTTCCTTGTGGTGGAGCTTAATCCCAGCTTGGGGGTGACCATTGCTGAGCTTGATGAGAAGAGTGGTCTAAGGCTAGGAGGTTTGTGGAAGGCCTTCACCTGGTTGGTGGAATTACCATCGTTTCAAATATAAGTACCAAATGATGTTTTAATTAAGTTTCTGCATGTCTGTGTATTTATATTTATCATGTATTTTGCTGTGAATATGAATTAATGTTAATGTCGTTGATTATTTATAGTAGCAGTAATTCTTATATCTACTCTGAGTTTAAATGTGTTTCATTTGCTTAAATGCATGTCTTATGTATAGAATTAAGTATGAGATTGTTATTTCGCGAAGTAGCGCCTTCCCAGCCCAAAATGGGGGTGTTACAGTTTGGTATCAGAGCATTACAGTATGGAAGAGTGTTACAATACTATTCTAAGGACTCTAGAACAAAATGGATTAGTTGAGAGACCTAATAGATCAGTTCAGTAGATGGCAATATCAATGATGAATGAAAATAATATCACTCATACATATTGGGTAGAATCAATTCATACAACTGTACATATTCTTAACAAAGCTCATCTAAGGCTACAAAGTGACAAGACTCTTTATGAACTATGGTTTGGAAGACCTGCTTCAATCAATCATTTTAACGTCTTTGGGAGTAAGTGCTATATCCATAATAATGATGAAAATCTTGACAAATATGATGATAGGGATGATGAAGGTATATTCTTATGGTATGATACAAACAATAAAGGATACATATGTTATAATAAGAGGCTGCATAATTTGGTTGATTGTATTGACATAAAATTTGATGAAGAAATCCCAACACGAGATGTAAGCAGCGTTGAATCAACAATAGAGGATATAGTTGAAGTTGAAGATGAACAGGTCCAAGAATAAAAAATAGAAGAATATGATTCAGAAGAATATACAAATACTCAGGAACACTCAAATCAGCAGAGAGCATCAAATCCTTCCTCCAGAATTACTCAAAAAATCCTCATTCCCCCCCCGTTACACTATTTTATGACTAAGAACCCTTGAAGACTGAGCAGATCGTGTTTTCATACTACCACCGCCATCACCTACCTTCAACTGCAGAGCTATTTTCCCATTAATTACACCATTTTAAACCTATCTTACTATTATTTCTTCAATTATGGCTCCCAAAGGAAACTCTATCGACACCTCTGAAAATCCAATGGTTCCCCCTCCAATTGACCTTGACCACATTCCTCTGGTAGACATAGATTAGAAAATTGTAGATACTAAGTGTGAATTCGATTTATTTGAATTTCCCTACTGGATGAAAGATAATTTCTTTGACCATAGTGATGAAATTGGACTTTGGGAATCCAATTTAGCTCTCGACATGTTTCCCCAAACCTACCCTTTCCCTGAATTCCTCCTTAAATGACAAGTTAGTTATCTGCCAATCCAAAGAGACATTGCATCTCACAATGGTGAAATTATGTTTACAATTACCCCTGAGACCATTAACCAGATGATGAAGATCCATCAAAACAACTCCACCACCCCTTTCTCTGTCGAATCCCTAAATGAATTATATCAGAAATTGACCTTTTCTTAGAGAGCCCAAATTTTTGAAATTTTCCTCCCTGAAGATGCCCAACTTCCTAAGAAAAATCAACCATACCCCTCTTCTATTTTCCCAGATAAGGTTAACCATATTGTCTCTATTCTCTCATGTCTATTAGGGTATTCTTCTGATGAATGGGTATATGAACCTATTTTAGGTTTTCTGTCCATTTTCTGTACAGAAGCAAAGGTTTCTATGAACTTCAATTTCAGTCAATTCTTGTTTGACAACATTCATGAAGAATTTCTAAAGTTTCAAACTAAAGGAATGTTCAATTATTCTTCAATTTTGGTTTTTATGTTCATATTATATCAAGAAGACATGTTCCCTTTCACACTCTAGAAGCTAAATGAATAAGGAAGCCCACATGCAGTCATCTTTTGGACTTCATTAGTGAGAAAGAACTGATTGGAGTACATTTTCAAAGATTTAATTGATCAATTCATTTATCCAACTACTTGTTTACTGAGTAGAAGTACAAAACCTAGGGTTAGTGAAGAAATTCAGAAGGTTTTACATCTAACTGAGAAGGACAAGATAGGTGACTGGTATTTATACTAGAATTATACAAAAATAAGTGTGTATGGATGTGAGTTTCCACCATACAAGTTTCTTAAATACCTCCCAATGAGGATTTTTGCATTGGAGTACATAAGATAGATGATAAATTAAGATGAAATACACTTTGTAGCAGCCAAGAAGAAATATCAGTTCACAATTAAAACTTAGATATGACCATTTATTTGCAACAACATAGCAGTATGTGAAGAAGCAGACATCCTCTTAAAAAATATGAATTTTCCTCTAAGCTTTACTTGGTCATATGACCCATTTGGAATTATTTATGTGTTGAGGACCAAACAAAACACCACTCCCTATGTGCATACACAAAGGCTAGATATTGAAAAATATATGAACTAGGTTGAGTGGGAAGAGAACACCTTGCAATAAGAAGAATAACAATTGTTTTCTACGACCACTTCACAGACCATCACACCTCATAAAAAATTAGAGAAAATATCAAGGAATGAATAGTCTCCTTTGTTCACAGAGGTCTCATCGGATTATTTTAAAATATATAGGAATAAGACTAAAATTGTTCCTACAATAGGTTTTCTTAAAGAGGGAGAGATGCAATCTACAATAGTTTTGGAAGGACCACACTCTTCATCATAGTCAACTAGTTTGTTTACATGATCTCCATCATCATCAGATTCACAAAGGAATCCAGAAACAACTCTAACATCTAAATAAATTCATGGAGAAAAGGAGTCAAATATTTTTGACAAGTACAAGGAAATTAAGCAAAATAATGAACTTCTCAAAAGCAGTACTTATACTCAATTTTGGAAACAAACTTCTACTGCTCAGCACATAATTTTGTCTCTTTTGACACAAGGAAGGGAATAATGCAAATGACATTTTTACAGGCCCAGGTCCCCTATCCAAAGACAACAGTTGATTACAAGAAGACTTCATTTGAATTTCATATAAAGAATGTCCATCTATTGATCATATGGATATGCACAAACTGACAGAGGAGATGATTTTTTCAACCCTAACAAACACTTCAATGACAGCTTCCAAATTATAGGTATCACTGACTAATATCCAATCTCAATTGAATATTGAAAAGATCTCTTCTTTGGCCAAGGATAATAAGATAAAATCATTAGAGGAATTGGTACTCAAGATTGGATATGACCCAGCTAATGTCAAAGAAGCAGAAGAGTTGATTAATAATAATAATTTTGACATAGCATCACTCAGGAAATAGTTGAAACTACTAGCAATAGAGGATTCACTAACTAAATAAGTGGTTGAGATAGAGAGACAAAAACAAGAAATGCTCAAATTGATTATGGAGAAAAATGCAGAGATTAGGGAAATGGAAGTAGAGATGGATAAGTTGATCAAGGAAAAAAAGAAAAATGTATAGTTGGCCATAGTTTGACTAGACGAAATGCCCCTAACAGGGATAATAATAGAAGAATTTTCTACATCAAGATCAACCCCAGCAAAAAATTCAGATGCCTCAAATAAATTGGTGAAATCTATGGAGGAAATGTCCATACAAGGAGTAGAAATAAAAAATTTATAGGGAGAAGTAAAGTCGTTATAGGAAGAGAAAGCAAGGATCAAGACTTTTCATTAGGAATAAATACATAAATATCAGAGGCTCAGCCAATGACTAAAACAGTTAGGCAAAGAAACAACCATGGCTAATACCTTAGCCCAAGCTAAGAAAAATATATGGATAGACATCAATAAATCCATGATAGATATTTTTCCTTCTATAAAGATAATCTTTGAGGAGCATGAGTTAATTAAGAAATTTATAGGAGCTATTGAAATAATTAAGGAAGAATTGATAGAAAGCCAATAGAAGCCATAAATATGAAACTATTCAGGAAATAAAAAAGGTTCTAACTAAGAAAGGCATCCTGTTGCAATTGGAAGAAAAATGTCAGGTTATGGACATAGGTGTGCAAAGGTTCTTCAAAAAGTTTGAGGTGATAAACAATAAAGGACTACCTGGT
The DNA here is from genome assembly GCA_010110895.2 of Picea sitchensis. Lineage (NCBI taxonomy): Eukaryota > Viridiplantae > Streptophyta > Pinopsida > Pinales > Pinaceae > Picea > Picea sitchensis. The sequence goes on from SNQJ01S0015804.1 coordinate 16,477, forward strand.
TTATTAGTGTTAAATGACAAGTTAATCACCTTGCATGATTATAACAAGAAATTAAAGACAATGGAAAACGATAATTAAAAATTCACAGGAATACAAGTGAGCATCACCGGGAAAGCATTCCTGGAAACAATACAGTTTGATTTGAACATTCAACATGAGATAAAAAAAAATTTTATCACCAAACCCACTTTTGCTAAATACACATAGGTGGATGAAATTTACAGGAAATTACCCAAAATGTCAATCCCAAGTAAAAAAGGTGGAACAAATTGTGCAAGTTACTTGAGTAAATATGGGTTCTAATTTTCAGCAGAAAGGACCAACGACTAAGCAGAAGTCAAAGGGACAAATCATCAACAACTTCTACCAAAACAATGCTAGAAATCACAGTAGATCTGAAAGATTCCTATAATTTTGTAACTAGAGATATAGTTATTTTAGATATTCCTAAAATATATCCTGATCAATTATGGCAAGATATTTTGTAAATAAATGTATAAATACTTCTCATTTAGAAGTATGTAGGGTTGATTTTTGCATGCAATAAAGTTATTTTGTATTTTCAAGTGGATTGATCAGTAATAAAAAAGGGCTCTTTCACAGGATTCTCATTTTAGATTGTTGGTGAAGTGCATCTATTTGCATTTATGTTTTTCTTTCTCTATTATCATTCACATGTGTTTCTAATCCTAATTATTAAAAAGAAGGTTAATGGAGAAAAATTATTTTAATATACTATGTATCTGAGTTTGAATGATTTCTATGTTTTCAACTGAAATTAAGTAAAAAGGATTCTTAATTTCTCTTTTACTTGATGGAATTCCTTTCATTTATTCCTTTTCTCTTCATCCAAATTTACAAGATCCAAACAGTTTAACTACCTTGCCATGTGAAGAAACTTTATAAAAATCTGAAACAGATCCTTATTTTAAGAGACAGACCCCATAGCCGAATGGTGATTTAAGCATTCAATTAGCCAAACAATTCAAAACAAACAAAAAAATCTTGAAGTATCATAACTAGCCTAATATTTCAACTTAAAAAAATCTAAATCTTACAGAGAGATCCCTCTCTGAAGCTGGTAGGGATAGATCCCAGTTTCCAAAGTGGTTTTGTGGTTACCTCTGTTCTTTCTTCTACAACCTATATAAATTACAGAGCGATAAAATTTTGTACCTAACTGATGCCCCTCTGCTACATTGACAATGTCATCCCCATAGACTCTACTTTCAATATTCTTCTTATTTATGAGAAAATTCATGAATGGAATGAATCATGTATACTGATTTTAGGTTCCATGGAATGGATCAATCCCATGATAATCATCCCCTCCATTCCAAGGGCATTGACAATAGAAAAATGGATGAATTTTTGCATGACAGTATATGGCACAGTGGGCGGGAGGGGATAGGGATAGAGTGGGGGGAGGTAGAATGAGGGGAAAAGAGAAGGAGGGGAGGAGAGAGAGGGAGAGATAAATAGGGGGAGAGAAAATTGTTCCATTAAAAATGAAAATTACAAACCTCACTGGCTCTTGCCTCCCTCCCCTTCCCACACATATGTGTCACATCATCATAAGAAACTGTCATAGTAATCATAACTAAATATAACCCTCCCAAACATTGTACCATGAATTCACTACATCTAGACCTCCAAAACCATATATTTACCTTTTACTCTCTCTCTCTCTCTCTGCCCCTCTTTCTCTCCCCCCC